>JADRCD010217416.1:28071-48277 GCA_019843815.1 Montemys delectorum
TTTTTTTTTTTTTTTTTTTTTTTTTTTTTTTTTTTTTTTTTTTTTTAGCAAGGTAGAGTTGGTAGTTGATATTTTTAGCTCTTTGGTGTTCTAAGATTCCTCACAAAAGAATAATCAGTATTTGCTCTTTTAATATTGTCTAAAAGGTCCCAAACCCTTTTCTCCTTTATTTTAAATTGTTCTCCATGATTATTTTCAATTCTTTTTTTCTGATGAATGCAGTCTACTATCCTTGTCTTCCTTCATTTTAAAACATTTATTACGTTTATGAGAATTTATGTATAGTGTTTATTGATTGTATTCACCTCCCAACTCCTCCCAGATCTATTTGTACCCTTGCAGCTTAGTGTCACCTCATTTTTTAAGCCTCCAAGTTCAATTTCTGCCACTCAAACCTTCTACTTGTGAACATATATAGAGTAGAATAAGTGTACCATGGGATATACATTTAAAGAAAACTAACTTTCCTTCTTCCAGAAGCTGTCAATTGCCAGTGATGTTTTTATCTAGGACTGGGACTTTGTGTCCACTGTTCCTCTTTATCCTAGGATTTGGTCTGGCTGGGGCTTGCACAGGTTTTGTGCATGTTGTCACAGCTACTGGGCATTCATATGTGCATCTGTCCTGCTGTGTCCAGAAAACAGTCTCCTTGTAGTCACTCACTACCTCTGACTCTTATTCTCTTTCCATCCCATCTTCACCAATGATCCCTGAGCTTTAGGAGAAGGGTGTGTGATATAGACATTCTATTTATGGCTGAGAATTCTGCATTCTCTTATTTTGGCCAGCAGTAGGTCTCTGTGATAATCACCATCTACTGCAAATAGAAACTTCTCTGATAATGGTTGTTAAATTATAGTATACTGATAAGTCATTATGGATGGATTTAATACCATATCTACTTAGTAGAATACTAGATTCTCTCACAAGGTCTAAAGCCTGTCTAGCTACATGTTCTTGGCCTGGTAATGGTACTAGGTATAGCTTTCATCTTGTTGACTGTGACTTACACAGAAAAGCATTTAGTTTCCCCAATGATGCCTATGTCACTCTTGCACCACTGGGCATATCTTGCTAGGCTAGCAATTACTATAGCTTGCTGGGTTCACAGCTGGGCAAGATGACATTTTTAGCTTCACTGTTTTCACTATCTAAAATATATCTGATTGATTTTTTTTAATTCCTTGCTTCTCTTTGTTAGGCGTCTCTGTTGGAGTGCTGAAAAATTTCTGTGTTTTCTTCAAGCTCGTTGTGTCTCTTTGAAATAACTGTTTGAAATTCTATGTCTGAGACATTTTCTATGCCAATCAATGTTGAATTTATGAAACCTTATTTTTTCTTTTTTTAAATTTATTAGATATTTTCTTTATTTACATTTCAAATACTATCCCCTTTCCTGGTTTCCCCTCTGAAAACCCCCTATCCCTTCCCCCCTTCCCCTGCTCAACTCATCCCCTCCTACTTCCTGGCTCTGGCATTCCTCTACACTGGGGCCTAGAGCCTTCAGAGGACCAAGGGCCTCTCCTCCCATTGATGAACAACAAGGCCATCCTCTGCTACATATTCAGCCGGAGCCATGAGTCCCTCCATATGTACTCTTTGGTTGGTGGTGTAGTCCCTGGGAGCCCTTGGGGTACTGGATAGTTCATATTGTTGTTCCTCCTATGGGGCTACAAACCCCTTAAGCATCTTGAGTCCTTTCTCTAGCTCCTCCATTGGGGACCCTAAGCTCAGTCCAATGATTGGCTGAAAGCATCCACCTGTGTATTTGTCAGGCACTGGTAGAGCCTCTCTGGAGACAGCTATATCAAGCTTCTGTCAGCAAGCACTTGTTGACGTCCACAAGAGTGTCTGGGTTTGGTGACTGTATATGGGATGGATCCCCAAGTGGGGCAGTCTTTGGATTGCCTTTCCTTCAGTCTCTGCTCCAAACTTTGTCTCTGTAACTCCTTCCATGTGTACTTTTTTCCCTCTTCTAAGAGGGACTGAAGTATCCACACTTTGATCTTCCTTCTTCTCAAGCTTCATGTGGTTTGTGAATTGTATATTGAGTATTCTGAGCTTCTGGGCTAATATCCACTTACCAATGAGTGCACACCAAGTGTGTTATTTTGTGATTGGGTTATCTCACTCAGGATGATATCTTATAGTTCCATCCATTTCCTTAAGAATTTCATGAATTTATTGTTTTTAATAGCTGAGTAGTACTCCATTGTGTAGATGTACCACATTTTCTGTATCCATTCCTCTGTTGAGGATGATCTGGGTTCTTTCCAGCTTCTGGCTATTATAAATAAGGCTGATTCCTGGGCATATAACCAGAAGATGCTCCAACATGAAACCTTATTTGACATTAGTGAAATCATGATCTCCTGTAAGCACTGGATACTTGTTGGTATGCAGTGGCATCAGGACATTGAAGGGTAAGGTTTGGATTCTAGTCTTACTATCTTCCTAATATGGCAATGTGTCCGTCTATTCAGAATTCTAAGCAAGCCCTTCATTTTCTCAGAGGTGCAGTCACTTCTGCAGTTTCAGAATTGGAAGTAACTCATGTAGAATCTTCATAGGTGAGTCAGTTGTTGTTTTCTACGTCACATCTGTGGTCTTGAACACTGCCGACCTATGTCATAGCATGAATCAATAGCCTTTCATGACCAACACTGTACTAGGGAAAGAACAAAACTCATTCTGCTATGGGCTTCATATTTCTGAAGTAAACTTGTGGTCCAATACTTCTAGAACTAGACGTGGCTGCTCCTGTCTGAATTGAAAGGCCATGCATAGTATTTGCTTACCTAATTAACAAGATGGCTGTAACCATACAAATGTTAAGCCATATACAGCAAAAGAAGCCTGACACAGAAAGACAAATACTACACTATTTCCCCTATACAGAGTCTATAGAAGGAAAACTCAGGCCTAGCAAGTGGGTGGTTATTCGGGGACAGGTATTGAAGATGAGGGAAGACCTTAGTCATAGCTATATCATTACAATTATAGGTTCTAGAGACCAATGTCAGTGTGAAGAATATGCTTAATAATTATATATGATTAAAATTCTATAGACATCAAATATTCTCAGCATACTCACAAAAGATAATGCTGTGGTGGCATGATTATGCTAATTAGCTTGACTGTAGTAATGTGAACATGTATAAATATATTGTGTATTTCAGGTATTTCAATTGTGTATTTCAGGTATTTCAATGGTTACTTCTGAAATATAGTAGATTTAAAAAAGGTATTTGTTATAATCTACTTCTAAGTGATATACCACTACCTATGGAAGTCTACTTCTGTTTCACACCCTATAGATTTTATGATCATAAATTTTACTTTTCTAAATACTTTAGGCCCTGAAATGCATTACATTGCTTGTTTTAAAGCTTTTAAAAAAATAGATATGTAATAAGAAATCTTATAGATTTTCCCATGCACATACCATTTCTGGTTCTATTCTTTGGTCTATATATATCTTTATTTACAAATATTATACATTTCTGTTTGCCTGAGGGACATCCTCTTTTTTTCTAATGATATTTTCACATACAATGGAATTTTACACAAACAGTTCTTTTCTTAAAGAGTATGTCTTTGTGAGTGTTTCTATTGCCAGGAAATATAACCAAAAACGACTTTGAGGGAAAAGGTTTATTTCATTTTCTAGTTCTACATCACAGTTGATCATTAAAGGAAGTCAGGGCAGACACTTGGAGTCAGGAACTGACACAGAGAACATGGAAAAATGCTAACTTACTGGCTTCTGCAAGGTCAACAGATAGGCATAGCACTACCATTAATGGGATGGACCCTCCAATGTCAATCATCAAACAAGAAAGTGCACCACAGGTTGGTCACCAACCAATCTGGTAGGATGTACTTTCAATTGAGGTTTCTTCTTCCCAAATGACTTGGCTTGGGACAACTTGATATAAACCAGGACAAATACTTTACTTTGCTGTGTTTTAGTTTACCTTTACTCCAGAAAGACTTACACCCTAGTTGGTTTGATTTTTTTGGTCTTGGAATGTAGTATATTTTCTCTGTTTCTGCTAGGTACCTTTACTGCATTATCTTTATCCCTGGTTTGATAATGGCAAGCCATTGGGATCAGCCCTCTTTTTTTGCTTTCCATGCTAGGGGTCCCTTGGGCTTCTTTGATCTGTGGGTTAGAGTACTCATCAAACTTGACATGTTTTAGCCTTTTGCCTTCTTGAATCTTATTTTCTCTCCTTCCTGCCACATAAGCGTAATCTTTTTTTCTTTGCTCGTTTCATTACATACATACTAAATTATGAAGTCATGCGATATTGTCTTGTGATTCTTAAGTGTTTTCTCTCCCTCTCTTTGTCTTCCTCAACCTTCATTTTCTATGTATTTTATTTAGGGGTATATCCTAGTTTCTTTTGTGTTGCTATGATAAATCAATGTGATTAAATACAGCATATGGGAAGGAAAGGGCTTATTTCAGCTTATGGGTTACAGTCCATCATTGATGGATATTTGCAAGGGAAGTCATGTAGGAATCTGAAGCAGTAAACATGCAGAAATACTGATTGGAGGCTCATGCATTCATTTGCTCTCAGGGCTCATGCTTAATTATGCTTCTTCTATATCTCAGGAAGATCTGCCCAGGGAACGATGCATCCCACTGTGGGCTGGGCCCACCTGTGTTAATTAACAATCATGAAATCCCCTCACATATATGTCTACAGTCCAACCTGATTTAAGCAATTCCTTAAGCAACTTGGGAGAGGAAAGTACGTGGCTTTCACTTCCAAGTTATATGTCAGAGCAGAAACTAAGCAGAAACCGTGAAGAAAGGCTGCTTGCTGGATGGCTTATGGGCTCATGTTTTGTTAGTTTTTTTTTTAAATACAGGATAAAATCACATAACCAGGAAAAAGTGCTGCCCACAGTAGGCTGGTACTTCCTCTATTAACTAATATTGAAGACATCCCCTCATAGACATCCCCACACCTCAACATAATCTAGGCAACTGACTCTCACTTCTTAGGTGACTCTAGACTTCTTACATTGACAGATAAGCCAACCAAGACAGTCATGTCTCTCTATATATTTTGTATTCTGACCTTCTGCAAGGGAATGAATGAGCTGTGAATACCTCTGCTGAAACACATATGACTTTCTATGTGCCGAGAATGTAGCACCAGCGCTGTAGGAATGTAAGAAAAATGAAATAAACCAACGTGTCTTTCTTCGCAAGTCTCACATTCTGCTGCCTATGAGTGACCAGTCACTTATTCTGAAGGAAAATGTTGCCAAATATTTGAGTTTCTTCTTGGGATCCATCATTTTTTCATTCCCAAATCTAATCAGCCTATAACTGTAGCTATCTCTTGAGGAATAAATTCTAAAAATTGTCACTCTTTTTTTCTGAGAGCAGCTCTATGTACACTGGTGCTATTGCCATCAGTTACCTTTACCATTATCTGACTCAATGACATAGAAACACAAGCCTCAGACAAATCTTCAATAGAGTGCTTAAAAAGGTGAACATATGATAATTTCCCACCCACACACATTTTTATGAAGCACAAGTGGTTTCTGCAGTTTCCTAATAAGTGAAGGCATGGTCAGGATTAAAAGGGTGGTGATTACCTTGGTTTAAAAGGAATCTTTGCAATCCTCTACTATACACATGCTGTCAGAGCAATCAGTCTCACCATGTTTACTCCTTGGTTGGTGGTTGAGTTTCTGGGAGCTCTCAGGGTACTAGTTAGTTCATATTGTAGAAGATTGCAAAGTCGGTCATCAATGGGAGGAGAGGTCCTCGGCCCTGTGAAGGTTCTGTGCCCCAGTGTAGGGGAATTCCAGGGCCAATAAGTGGGAGAGGGTGGAGTGGCAAGCAGGGGGAGGGGGGAGGCAATAGGGGTTTGTCCTTGTTGGTTTCTTTGGGGGGGGGAACTGGGAAAGGAGAACTTATATGACATGTAAATAAAGAAAATATCTAATTTTAAAAAAAGGAGTCTTGACTCCTGCCACACTTCATCTTAAATCCTGTTTTGTCTAGCCTGATACACTGAGAAACAGCTTCTAAGAGTCCAGATCAGACAATTACAGCCTGATGGAAATTCTGAATGGGATTTTATGTGGGAGCAGAATTTAATTCTCAAAGTCAGGTACCCATGGTATTTAGTAATGATGGTGGAGACCTGTTACTCTCCCTCTCCCTTGCATCCCTTTGGTATACACTCTCCTGACCTTATCTCTATGAGAGTTTCTTATAGTACCCTGTCTCTGCCCTGGGGCTGCCTATTAATTGTTCAGCTTTCACTTGGTGTACTGCCTGGGTTTTGTGTGTCCACTTGACACAGTTTGGAGTTATCACAGGGAAGGGCGCTTCAGTTGGGGAAGTGCTTCCATGAGATCCAGCTGTGGGGCATTTTCTCAATTAGTGATCAAGGGGGTAGGGCCCCTTGTGGGTGGTGCCAGCCCTGGGCTGGAAGTCTTGGGTTCTATAAGAGAGCAGGCTGAGCAAGCCAGGAGAAGCAAGCCAGTAAGAAACATCTCTCCATGGCTTCTGCATCAGCTCCTGCTTCCTGACCTGCTTGAGTTCCAGTCCTGACTTCCTCTGGTGATAAACAGCAATGTGGACGTAAGCTCAATAAACCCTTTCCTCCCCAACTTGCTTCATGGTCATGATGTTTGTGCAGGAATAGAAACCCTGACTAAGACACTTGGTAATCATGGGATCTGAGATACAAAATCTTACATACCCTTCTTTTAGAGATGGAGAAATGGAGAAGTGGGTGATTTGAGGTTGACAGGACAGGACAGATGCAGGTTCTCTAAGGCGGTGACTAAGCAGAAGGGAGACCAAGGAATATCCCACTTCCCAATCTGCCATTCTCATCCACAGGGGATAGGGTCTTTGCACCCTTCCATCTTATTTTCATAGGATCTTAGCAGGTCAAAATATTTCTCTGAGTGAGTTAATTATTAGAACATTTAATCAGGGTCCCAAGCCCCTGTTCTTCTCCTTGTTTTCTCTGACAAGTCCCTTGAATATAATAATAAGTTTTTGTTATTAATATGATGTTCTATATTAGAATAAGGATATATATATATGTGTGTGTGTGTGTGTGTGTGTGTGTGTGTGTGTGTGTATGTGCGTGTGTGTGTGTGTGTATCCTGCATTCATGTCAATGTCTTCACCCATGACTTACTGTCCTGAGGTAGAATCTCTTACTATACAGTAAGCTTGCTGGGTAAGTTAGATTCACTGGCCAGTGAGTTCCTATAATTCCTCTATCTTTGTCCCTCTACACTAAGGTTACAGTCATATTAAGTCACATCCAGCTTTGTACATAGTTACTATGGATTCAAAACTGAGTCCTAATGCATACACAGCAAGTATTCTTCTGTCACTGAGCCAACCTCCCCAAGACCAATAAAAATTTAAAAGCACTAAAGCTTTTATTTTCATATTTGACCATGTAATGCAGCCTGATCGATCACCTATTTCCTCTCTGAACTGCAGGATATCAGAACATGTAGTGGAAATGAAAGCTACTTCTGTTGTATCATGGATGTCTCAGTAATACGCCAATCATTAACTCCAGAAGTTACTGCCAAGCTCGTAGGCATAACCAGGTTATGCCCATGTTTGCCCCTTATAGCTATCTTTCCCTTTGTGCAGTTATACAGTCAAAGGGAAGTCACAAAGCTACAGAGTTTTCCATCACGCTCTCTCTCAGTAGGCCTTGAACATAGTGAATTCAAGCTGAAGACAAATTTAGATCCACTCATTAGGGTTATAGGGGGTGCCAAGGTAGGTCTGGGTCATAACATGATAATTGATGTCCTATGTGTATACTTACAAGCTATTATTCTGCTTCTTCTCAAAAAGATGATACAGAATTGCGCCACCATCATAGAGACTAATATTTAACTTTTCCCTGATTTGTACCAGTTGTCTTTAGTAACTGCTCATAAGCAGCAGCATCTTGCTGTATCTGGACTCCCACCTTATCTCAGAAGCACTTTCCAAACTAGAAGCCATCTCATCCAGACTGATGGTAGTCTCCACCAAATGGACAGTGTTCCCTGCAATTGTTGATGAAGTCAGCACAGCACATCTTGAGTCTTTCGAACCCTCAGTTAACTGGCACACCTGTGAGATGTCCCTGGCAGGACTCACATCCGATGTTCCTTCCTCATGATCTCAGCCATATGACATCAATGCAAAGGGGAAAGTGAAATAGTTCTCCTTACATTTTGATTGCTGTGACATATGCTCTCACCAAAAACATCATGGAGTAGGAAAAGGTTGATTTGGCTTACACTTCCCAGTCACAATCCATCTTTGAAGGAAGTCAGGGCAGGAATTCGAGTAGAAACTTGAAGCAGAAACTGTAGGGGAACACTGCCTACTATCTTTCTCACCTGCAATTTTGTGACTAATTAGCTCTTTTACACACCCCATTTATGAATCCCATGACGAGATGCTCAGAGATTAGTGCCACCCACAGGAGAACTGGACACTCCTATATCAATTAGCAATCAGCCAATCTCCTACAAACATTCCACGAGCCAATGTGATCTGCAAAGTTTCTTAATTGAGATTTCCTTCTACAAAGACTCTCAACTGTGTCAAGTTGACAGTTGAAGCTAACTAGGACAAGTAGTGTCTGTTTACATGGAAAATTCTCATTTTTTTTTTCAGCTTTCAATTCTACAAGTTTCCTGACAACATTTTAGTAAAGACTTCATTCTTGCTGAAGTAAACTGAAATAGCATCCTGTAACTTAGTCGAAGAGTTATTATGACACACGTCTTCACTCTGCGGTTAGTAGGGCTGAGATCAAACTTCAAATTAATATTTATGGTAAAACAGGTTTAGAGGGGGTTCAGTCACTCAGAATCCTTACATGACATGTTGGATTTGCAGCAAAGTTAGAGCTACAACTTATTTCTCAGCCTTTAACATTGTATATCATCTATGTAGATGTTGGCACCATGTCAATGAGTGGATGAACGCTGATGTTTCTAGTCTAGGATGTCAAAGAAGCTCCAAGAAAGCTGAACACATAAGAGTATAGGGGCAACATTATAGTAGGAAAGTAACTACCAAGACCAAGAATGGACAATGGAAAGACCACTCTCAGCCAAACAACCCCTGTGCATCCCAAACTCCACAGCTGTGGACCAATCTGTATCCCATTAAGTGGAGTCATTAATGCCCATTTGAAGACAGGGCCTTTGAAGAAGTATCCCAAATTAGTGAGGCCATAAGAGTGGTCCCTAGTCTAGTTTGACTCTTCCTTATAAGAAAAGGAAATGTGGACTCAGGAGAGGCTCCATGAATCTGCCCATAGAAGAAAAGCCTGGGGAAAAACACAACAAAAATATGGACACATGCATGACAGGACACATGCCTGACAAGGAGATAGAGTTGCCTTCAGAGAAGCCACATCTATCGACACCTTGACTTTACAAGTTTACTCTCTGTAACTAGGAGAAACCAGTCTTTGCTGTTGAAGCCACAGAGTTTACATCATTGTCATGACAATCATATCCCACTGATAACTTCCTGAGAAAAACTGATACTACTGGAAAAGTAAGGAAGTTAGGACACACATATCGCAGTTGTTTTCATGGAGTCATACCCATGCAAGCAGTGACTTTTGAGATCTTATTGGAAATAGAAAGTTTCAACCCACTGCTGATCTACTAGATAGAAAAATTGGCCAGTGAACTCAGCAGTGGTGACTCAGCAAGGACTCTTTAGCTGATCTGATGTCCACTAAAACAGTGGACCCCTACAGTCTTCAAGCTATTGTTGGTGATTGGCTGAGGCTGTTCCTGGAGTTACCACCCACTCTGCACTTCTAACTTTCCAGATGGGTGAGAAGAGAGTGCCAAACACTAGTACACTTCTTAGCTAAAGAGTCAGATGTACATCCAGAGGGCAGGGTGGTGCATAATTGCATGGCAAGCCCTTAAGATGAAGGTGAGAACACTGATAGAGATTTGCACAGGTTCTAGCCAGGGCTGCAACTACAAGCACTGGGCTGTTCTGTTTTCTGAATCTTCCTTTCTCCCCCCATGTCTGTCTCTGTCTCTGTCTCTGTCTCTGTCTCTGTCTCTGTCTCTGTCTCTCTTTCCTTCTCTCTCTGTGTGTATATGTATATATGTTGTGTAGTGTAGTATAGCTGTGGAGGTAGGAGGATAACCTATCTGATCACTCCATAGGCACTTCCCACAATTTTGTTATTGAGGCATGCTCACTCACTGGCTGGAATGTGCAAATTAGTTTAGATTTATTGGCCCAAGAGCCACAGAAATCCTCCTGACTCTGCCTCCCCAGAAGCATAAATGTGCTACTTGAAGGGTTTTTTGGGGAGGAGAGGGGTGGAGGCAAGGGAGAATTCCAGGAGTCAAATTCTTATTCTCTTGCAAAGGCAAGCATTTTATTGACTATATCTCTTCCTACCTACTATTCTTCCCCTTTTATCAAAGGTTCCAAGATTGTCTCTGCGAGAATAAAAAAGTCTCTGAATGCAGTAGAGTGGGGCTACTTTTATGGCTGTCTAGTACATGTCTCTGCTAAGAACCACAAATGTGTTTAATAATTGACATTATCCAGGGAAGTAAATGCCATTGTTGTTACTCCATAACTGTGGAGGAGGTACACACACACACACACACACACACACACACACACACACACAGGGGGGGGGGGAAGGGAGGGGAAAAGTGAGGGCTGGAGGGAAGGAGAGGGAAAGAAAGAGTAAGCTGCTCAGGAAGAGGAAAGGGCAAAGCTAGGATGCAAAACTTCCTATGTCTGGTTCCAGAAACTCATTCCTTATTCACTGTCTGAAGTTCAATAAGATCATGGTGATTTCTCAAGTGTAATAAAACTAAACATGTGCTTTGAAAATTCCTAGGAAAATCAAAATATTAACCTTGGTTAGATAAAGCTTTCTCTTAGTCAACTTGAGTAGTAGGAAAGGAACAAGTGGTTGGGTACAAACTACTGTCATCACCCAAAGCTGTTGTGAATGTTTGTAACTAGGAGGCACTTCCCTAAAGATGCCTTTTGAATAAATCTTTCTTTAAATTAAAAACTATTAATTTTATTTCACATGTGTGGATGTTTTACCTACATGCATCTAAGGGTACCACATGCATGTTGTGCCTACAATGGCCAGAAGAAGACACTGGATCCACTGGAACTGGGTTTATGGACACTTGTGAGCCACATGACAAACCAGGGTCCCCTGGAAGAGCAACTAGTGACTGCAATCACTAAGACATCTGTACAGTCCTTCAGTACATATTTCTTAAACATGATCATCAGGCCAAGACTCATAAGTGGTCTTGTGCTACTCATCTTCTGTATTTAACTGTACATTTAATGTTCCTTTAATAACAGAGCTAGCATATCTGTCTGCCATTGCTGCTCTAGAGGTATATGAAGTACCTCTAGATGGCCTTTAAAACATTGAGCTAAGGCTGCCTTTGTTTTGCACTAGAATATATTGGCACCAAGCCACACCTTCCAATTTTTAGTTGGTAAGTAGAGGTACTCCAGAAGATAGCAAATATGTACCCTTACCCTCCTTAATGAATCCTTTAAAAATGACAGATACTCATCATGCTTCATCACCCAATGTGTATCAAATCAGTAAAAATACTGTAAAGACACAGGATGACAAATACAGGTGCTAGACACAGAATGGTCACAAGTTTGAAGCTAGCATGTATTACAAGTAACTATATTTATGTGACTAAAGACAAAAATTAAATATCAAAAACCACCTTTATACTTTTGTCTTATGATTTTCCAATAAGTACACTTCCTGAATGCAGCTTCTTGAATGTTCCTTTGAAAAGTTTGGTATATTCTTATACCTAACTATCCTTGTTCTATTAAGTCTCAGTTGCTAGCCTTATGATTTTTCTGTACTATCAAGGTTATCTATTTCTGCCTCACATCTATCACCATCATCTATCTGTCTGTTTCTATCATAATTGTTCTATTTACCACTTATCATCTATATTTTTTTTAAATTACTGAGTTGGTTTTTTTTTATTGGTTTTTCTTTGTCTTTTTTTTTTTTTCCAGAGCTGAGGACCGAACCCAGGGCCTTGCGCTTGCTAGGCAAGCGCTCTACCACTGAGCTAAATCCACAACCCCCTATCATCTATATTTTATCATCTATCAATTGGTCTTACTCTATATCATATAGCCACCTTTTTCCTTCCTTTTCCTTCTTATTTTCTCTTTCTTTCTCTATCTGCCATCAATTTATCTTCTAAAGATATCAATCACCATCTGTCACTAAACTATCTATCTATCTCTATCATTTATTACTATTATATGAAGTGGAAACAAAGGTTTTTTTTGAAATTCAGTTGGATGGTGTTTTGCTGGGGCAAACACAAGAAAGAACACTTAGCTGAAGTGGATACAGATGAAAGACTAAGGCAGACTCATGAGGAAACATTTTGCTGAAGCAGACACAGGAGAAACAATGTTCTGCTAAAGCAAGCCAATGAAAGGACATGTGATGAAAGATTCTTTTCTAATGACATACATGTATTGGTCCTGATGTCAGCTGAGACAGACTCACATACTAAGGCAAGACATGTCCTGAGGCAAGACTCATGGAGGACACATGATGTTTGGAGGGTATAAATAGGACTTGACGGGCAGTGAGAGACGTTGAACTAGGTTTGCTGGTAGAGCTAGCTGTGCAATACTTGTTGGTCTCACATCTTCGCTGATCTTCACTTCACTGAGAGAGACTGAGCTGAGAACTCCTGGAGTTCCTCCTAGTCCCTTCTGCTGACTCAAGCTGAAACTGAGGCCTGGCTTTCTCTGCTAGGTAGTATCACCACTGGTGATTCATTTTTGCTATCCTAACTCAATCAAAATGAACTGCTGGTATATCCATGAAGTGTTTGCAAGTAGATAGAGATGCCACCACTAACCTGTGAACTGAACTGCCAATTTCCAGACAACACGAGGAAGCTTAAAGCATTTAAGGGAGCTTAAAGCATTTAAGAACCATCCTTAAAAATAATTGTTGGAAAAGATTAAAGTTATATATATATAACTTATATATATATATATACTTATATATCTATGTATCTATGTATTGTGACCCCTGATACATACTTCTATAACTTACCTACTGATGTCAATCTCTTTAACCTGTCAAATATATATATATATATATATATATGTACATATATATGTGTGTATACATATATATTATATTATGTATATATGTATATATGTGTGTGTATGTAGTATGTGCACCTTGTCTATCATTTATTATAATTATTTGCTATCTGTCTTTATCATCTACATATCTACCTGTCTTTAACAAAAATTATCTATCTATCTATCTATCTATCTATCTATCTATCTATCTATCTATCTGTCATCTTTTTATCATCTGTTTCTCCATCCACCTATCAAGTATAAGGACACAAAGCTTTTAATTAACTTTGTTTCCTAATCATGTTAAACATTTACTGATACGTTCTCTCTAGTCACAAAGGTGATGTCAGCGTAGCATCATCCTATGTGTGTTGCCATTATTCTTTGTGATAAAACATTATTTCCAGATTAATTGATATTATTCCTGCATAATCTGTCTCATTTACATTGTTGTGGGGTTTTTTTTTTTTTTGAGGATGAAGTCTTGGCAGAATTGTGGGACTGAAACTTATGGATATTTCAAGGCTTCTAGTAGACATTGCTGATAGTAGAGGCACTAACTCTGTTCTTGGACAAGTACAGGAGGTGTTTATTCTCTGTGTCATTAGCGTTATCATTCTTTAACTATTTCCTCCTCCTATATATAACTATACCCTTGTCCTGACTAGGTCTTGGGAATAAAATGAGTGCTTTGGAAAATAAAAGTAACCAAAACACAAAAGAATAAACTGCACAAATGAATACATATATACATACTATACTCTCAAATACACATGTATACACATATATACCTATAGCTGCACATGTATACATGTGTACACACATACAAACATGTTCACTTAAACATCTACATAAATACATACAACTGTACATGCACACATAGACTTATACTCAAGTGTACATACATATGTAGACACATTCAAACACATACATATACATATGTACAGACACATATATGATTACACACATATATGCATATCACATGCAAACACATATTTTGCACACAACATATAAATATGGTTTTCTTCAATAACTTGTAAATTCAGTTTTTCAGCATTGTTGAAATCAGTTTTCCTTCTGCATGGCTAAGTCCAGTGTGTGAACCATTACCTCATCCTTTGGATCAGTACTGCCATTAGCCTCATCTTGAATGTGAGTTGTAGCGCATGTGACATATATGATGTGTATGCTCAGTAGACTTTAGCAGTAATCCATCAAACTCTGGGCACTGGTCAGTACTGAAGAAAGAAATGGGCCTCAGGTGGCCCGGTGTTCTGTGGGCTCACATCTTGGTGACAGATGATGGCTGCTACCAAAGGCCCTTGGGTGTACCAAGGCTGTAACAGAGGTATAAAATTCAATGACAGAACAGAAATATAGCAGTGGAAATACAGTAACAAGAAAATGGCAGTGGCAGCTTGACACCCACTCTTAAAACTAACTCTTTTAATGCCCAGGGTGCACTGTGTGGTGCACTGATGGCTTTAAAGGTCTTATTTCACTCAACACCTGTTCAGTATGAAGCGGACAATGCCATTGTCCATTTTTATATGTGTTGTGTTCTTTGGGCAGTATGAACAAATGTCTACTCACTTCAGATAACCACCAACAGTCCAAAGCAATGACTCCATCTGACCTCTCTTAGTGAAACAGTAGGTTTATTGGAGCATGGGTAGCTCAAAAGCAGCTGTATTACTATACGGAACTCACTGCATTTAGATGACTATTCATAAAAACTGCACTCTTCAAGCTTTCTACACACTTGCATGCATCTGGGTAAGTGTCTCCTCTACACATCATTGCTTCTTGCTTATATAACCATGGTGAAGGTAGTGTATGTGTGTGTGTGTGCACTCACACTTTGGGAATCTTGTAAGTTTCAGGAATTTTCTGGGACTTGTGAGTTTTGTTTCTTTCTTGAGACTTGTAAATTTTATTTAATTCTTGACTCTTAGTCTCTGTCCAGAAGGAGAGGTTTCAATTCAGAGGAGATAGTGACAGAATGGTATGAAATCTCGGGAGCAGCTTAAGAAACTGGCAAAAATTATTGAGGTTGGAGGCTGCTGAGAAGGCTCCTGGGTGCAGGGCTTGGCACATGAGTATGGAAAATTAGGTTTGCACCCGCAGAACCCACATAAAACTTGACAGGGTATCTCATGACAATTTAGCCTATCTGCTTCAAGAGGCTATGAGAAAGCATAGTCTAGGGTAGAGCTCAGCCCTACCATGGGAAAAGCTAATGGACCAGGGAGCAGGATATAAGAGCTGAAGAAAAGACATGTGACAATATAAGTAAGCTGGGGTTTACTTTGAAAAATCTTAGATATAGGTGCAACTGTTTAGATTTTATGTAATCACAGTAGAGGGGGTGCTGTATTCTGAAACTTTTGCTTCAAGGTATATTCATGTATCTATTTTTCACATTTGACATTGTGAGCAGAGATAGCTCCACAGAGACAAAGCTTCCTTGAGTGTCACTCATGGGTTTGCTTGTGATGTGAGATAAGCCCAGAAATTCCTAGCTCTGCTTTCTCAGAGTTTTCCACATTCACCAGATCTTAGGTCTTTATGAATGTACTCATGCCCAGTGCAGATGGTAAAGGATAAGTATCACATATGTAGGATAAGAATACATATGTAGCTTCCTACCCTTTTCCCTCATTACCTTTAAATTTTATTAGCTTCTAGATAGACATAGAACTATGTGAGAGTGGAATTGATGATTGACTGAATGATATTTTGACTAAGTGCACAATACTAATCCAATGTTTCTGTATTCAGGTGGCCGAATGAGTAAACCATAAATTGTACCAGAATGGGTGATGTCCCATCCCCTGATGCCTGTGTCTGGATTCATAGTGCTGTGTCTGGGTCTCTAGCCAACCCCAGCTAATGTGCATTAAGAGCAACAACACTCAGCTCATTGCTAACTTGCTAACCAAGAAAGCAATTTACATTTATATTGGTGTCTGTAATCCTATTGGGATGGGACTCATTGTAATTTATGATGGCCTTTGCTGCCTTCCAGGAAGCCACAATGAGCACAGATTTCACTTGTGTTTCTTAGCAGAAACTCAACCTCAATCAATATTTGAAGAAAAGACAGTTATTAAGACAACTCAGGACCTGATTCTAGCTAATACATTATGATCATTCATGTTAGAGCCAGCATCAGAATGCCATGAAAGAATTTACTAATGGCTTTTCCCTGAGGTTAGACCTATCTCCTCCTCCATGTGTCTTAGAGGAATAATGGACAGGCATCTAGAAGGGTGAATTGTGGCCTCCAGAAGTCACTTATGAAAGGAGCACTTTAATGGAAGTCTAGAGCCTATACATGATTGACAGCAGTTCTCCTCGAAGGTAGAGAGGATAACAGTATATTAGGACCTTGACATTAGGATCTTAAAGCTCACTTACTATGGGCAGAGAAAATAAACCCATCTCTATAATGTGAGACATGAAGCTAGAGAACCAGTGATGGGGTAGTTAATTAAGATTCATTCAAATCCAGTACTTGGGATGAGACAAAATTTTCAAGCCATCACATTCAAGTGTACCTATTTATAGTAAAAGACATTGGTCTTTCTAGTCCTTTCTTTCCCTTAAGTCACTATTTTAATTTTCTCCCCTGTGATGTCCCTCAAGATCCTCTTGGTTTTCACAGACCTCCAGACTCCAACTAGGGCTACACTAGAACACAGAGAACAACAAGGTAGAGGTCAAGGGCCCATGATCCCCTGTAAGGTGAGTACTCTTATTAGGCTATGTCCCTAAGACCACCCTACTTTCACCTTTCAGTAGTCACCCTGGGGGGCAAGCTCTGATTCCAGGCCTTCTGTTTGTTGTCTTCTTGTGTTTTTTCCATTGCTCCTCTGTGCCTTAATACATTACTTCCAACTTGATTTCTTTTGTATTTCCTTTTATTGTTTCTGCTATGTTTGCTTATTTGGGACAGGGTCTTGCTATGTATCTCTGGCTAATCTCTACCTTGAGAATCTCTTGGCTTGGCCACCTGAGTGCTAAAATGACAGTGTGTTCCACCATGCTTAGATCAAATATTTCCTTTATTTCCATTTTATTTATTTATTTTGCATGAAGGTGTATATATGTTTGGATTAACAGATGTCACAGTGCATGTGTGACAGTCAGGGGATCCATTCTCTTCTTCCACCAAGCAATTCTCTCAGGTTACCAGCCCTGATCTACTAAACCTTCCCACCAGCTAAAATATTGAATTTCTACTGGTGAAATCTCAGATGCCACAAGAAATGGAGATGAAGGGTTTCAGCCAGTATTGCTTCAATGGTGTTATGGATTATAGATAATAGGTCTCTGTTCATGGGAAATAAGGGACACCAGACTTTAAAATGACAGTGACTTAGGCTCTAGTGCTTGAGCTGTCTTCTGTAAACCTCTCCAGTCCCCAGTGGGGTAGACTCAGACTCTGAGTGTTGTGAAACAGCCTGGGGGTAGCAGGGCACTAGGCAGAGACTTGAGATGCAGGTCTTCCATGCAGTACAGTTCCCACAGACTAGACAAGCTTAGACACGTTCCTTCCAGTGCATACACTTCCATCTCTGTCTCCTCTCTGCCTGATGGGGCTGCTTGAAATGCAGCTCCTACCACACTTTAATGTGTAGATAGATGCATGCCTCAGGGTTGTGTTAAAATGCAAGATTTCGCATCAGTGGGTCCAGTGTGGAACAACAGTTTACATTAGAAATAAGCTTCTAGATAGGAGTGACCTTAGAGGTCCCAAGGCCAGATTGAGGGTACCCAAACTTGGAGAACTCTTAGGGTCAACTCTTGGTAGTCAATGCACATATTCCTGGTGCCTATTATGAGCAGAGAATGTTGCTAAAGGCTATTGATACTGAGGCAAAGGGCCAATTTGTAATGACATTTGAAATGTTCACTTTGCAGTAAGAAGAGAAATAGACACAGTGTTTCAAAGTGGCATGGAAACTAGTCTGGAAGTTGTACAAGGAAAGGAGATGTCATGAAGGAGTGATTTATTTGCAGGTGAAGTAGACTTCAGAAGAGTCACAGAGGCTGGGGAGAATCTGCAGAGCTGCTGACTATAAACTGTATAAAGGGGTGCTCCCAACCTCAAAGGATGCTGGAGGATTCCTTTGTCCTTAAGAGGTATATTAAAGGTAGAGGAAAGAATTCTTATCTACAACCAGGAATATATTTCACTCTGTGGTTGCAGTCTTCCTGCCTCCACCACACTTATGAAAGATTTGCTAGCCCAAGATGGAGTCCTGTTAGGCAGTCCCAGCAGGCAGGATTCTGAGAATATAAGACAACGGCTCACCTTCACCCCTGCTTAGCTCTCAACAGACCTAGCCAATGAGTCAGAAAAGGGAAAGCATGTGGGTGGATCAAGGAGGCAAGTGGCCTCTGTAGTGCGATGATTATGGTCTGTGAAAGAACACCTGCACACAGTGGTAGCCACCTGGAGGAGACAAGATTATCCCTTTATGGTAAGGGTTCTGGAAAAGAGCAACCTGATTTAATGATGAGGAAAAGGAGACAGAACGGTGAAACAGGGACCAGCCAGGAAGGTGTTCTCTCTCTGGTTCATTGCTGAGATTATACTGAGCCAGTTTTTCACTACTGCTAAAACAGATCGCAGCAACGTGCCCTCAGTAGGCAGAGAGGAGAGCTAACTAACATGGTGAGCCTGTGTCTTGCATGAGTCAATGCCTCTCTGAGATTCAGTTTTTGCAGCTGAGCAGTAACGAGGTTGAGCACAGTTTCTTGAATGCTGCTTAATGATGGGAGTCTACGAAGAAGGACAGAGTATGCTGGCATGGATGCATGTGAATGCCATAATGGAAACTTTTATTTTGCGTGGGAGCTTAAAAATAAAGAATGTATGAAGAAAGCTGAGCACAGGGAGAGCATGGGCCTATGTTCTCAGCTCTTGGGAGGTAAAGACTGGAGGAGTTCAAGGCCATTCTTGTTAAATAGAGAGTTCAAGACAGGCCTGATCTACATGCTACATAAGATTACAAAAGAAAAAAAGGGAAAAAAATAAGCTGTGAAAAATAGAAGGAGTGGTTACCAAGCATCAAATGGACAGATGTTGGCCAATGGGTACAACCTCAAAATTACAGAATGAGTAAGTTCTAGACATCTCATGGTAGCATGATGGCTATCATTAACACTATTTTATTGAAGACTTGAAATCACTATGTAGAGAATACAATACCACATGCAATAGTCAATATGATAATTAGGTTGATTATGTTAATTATGTCACAGTACTACACCGGATACTTTAAATATATACATATTTGGTTTTATTTCTTTTTTTAAATTGAAAATATATTCTTGTCTTATGCTGTACATCCTGGCCACAGTTTTACTCTCTCACTTCTCCCAGACTCCTCATACTTCCCTTATTACCCATATCCCTCTGTTTCCTTTCCAGAAAAAGAATGTCTAGGACACCACAGCCAAACAAGACCAAACAAGATATGATAAGACAAGGCAAAAGCCCTTATATTGAGGCTGGACAAGGCAACCCAGTAGGGAGAGAAGAGTCCCAAGAGCAGGCAAAAGAGTCAGAGATATATCTGCTCCTGCTGTTAAGAGTGCCACAAAAGCATCACAGTGTCAGCCGTAGCATATGCAGAGACAATGAAGCTAGGACTAAAGAGTCCGTGGTTAGATTTTCACGTCCACGGTCATTCAAGGTCTAACCAAGGTCACCACTTCTGTTTACACTGTGTGCCACCTGCTGACGGTTCCAGTATACTACTAGATTTAGAGACCTATTGGGCGAAGCTCTGAGATCCTGCATGTCTGTCCAGCAGATCAAAAATACACTCCTGTCTTTATCAAGGGAGTATTCATTCATTTCCTTTCATAGAGTAAGGTCTGCTGGCAGGTTGTCATCAGTGCAGCTATCCTGGACCACTGCTGGGACTCATCTGACCATCTTGGAGCCACAGGTACCTAGAAACTTGTTTGTCCTATTTTTCTGTCATATAT
>JADRCD010217416.1:49800-61788 GCA_019843815.1 Montemys delectorum
AAGAAGAAGAAGAAGAAGAAGAAGAAGAAGAAGAAATAGTGAAAAACAAGGAAGGAATAATGAAAGGAAGAAACTAAGTGAAAGAGTAATGGGTAGTGGAGAGGGGAAATGTGTAAGAAATATACTTATGGACAAATGATAGACTCGGATATTTCTGTTTGGATTCCTCTAACATAACTCAATCATAGCAATGAAGAAAGGGAGTTGGAACATCTCCCTGGAGACTGAGATCCTTAGCAGCAGCATCTGGACAAGTCTGAATACTGGAAAGTTGGAAACAACAGCATCTAAAGAGTTAAGTTCAGTTCTAGGAGGAAGGACATACCCCAAGTACTAGGTGTGTCTTGAGTGGTCTCATGCCTTACAGTGCCTCTTCATCCTGTCATGGAGCCCTAGCTACTCTTCACCAGAGCCCCAGGCTATAGCTTCAGACTTTCATCCCCGTGTTTAAAGCAAATCCATCCCAGGCAGTGAGGTTTATCAATCTTTTTATATAATCATGAATAACATTCTCCTTATTCACAGACAGCTTCCAATGCAGATCTGGAAATGCTGGGGATGAGGACCAAAGGGCAAACTCTGAAAGAGCCTGAGCACATGTGGTTACTGAATGTTTGAGCATTGGTCATATTTTTTAAACTGTGCATGTTGAAGGTCACTACCAATTACTGATTGTGCTGGCTGGGGAAAGCCAGAGTGAAGACGGGTTTTAAAGCTCCTCAGATAAACTAATTGAACAGTTAGAGTCAAGGCAACTATTCCAAGATCTTCAGATATGCAACCTGTTACCAAGATATCCCCTGGATAGCTAGCAGTTGGCAGTGGAATTCCCAAATAATTCCTAAGTCAAGGGATGGCATTTATTTACCCATGTCTTGTCTTCTCTCTCTCCCTCCTCCCTTTCCCTCCCCTGTGTATGTGTGTGTGTGCACATGTATATGCGTGCATGCTTTTATATGTCTGTACCCATGTGTACACACAGAGATAAGATGTCAACCTAAGATGTATGTATGATAATCTATCTCTGCAATGAGGATGGTCATATCTCCTGTCCACTGAGCTCTCTTCTACAAACCATTCATCTGATATACAAGGACTCCTATTTATTTTGTTATCAACTGATCCCCTCAATGATATATGCCCCTCACAAGAACACAGATGTAGGACCTTTGGTCACTATGTTTGATGCTCTGTGGCTAACTTTCACTGCCTACTGGTGAATGAGTTGAATGAATAAATAAGCTGTCAGTATGATATCTGTCCACTGTACTGGCTCTGTCAAGCCTACATAGGAAGAAAAAATGAACTAAAATCACCTTGTAGAGGTCACTGGAAAAGTTACCCAGCAGACAGAATTTATTATCTACTAATAGCTTAGTTTCTTGCTTCCTACTCTTGGTGATACCCCATTACCACCATGAGGAGAGCTCACAATTGCTAAGTAGGCAGGGGTTCTGTTCTCTGGGATTTTTGCTGATTTCATGGTACTTTTCTTCTGTGACATTAAAGAATCATGAAATGACAGGAGCATGGTTCCATAGGACACAACGGCTCAAGAAGTTGAAGGCTGTCACAGGTAGTAGTGGCCACTCTTCTCAGCACTGGAAGGAAATTGATGTGGACTGTTACCATAGCAACAAGTAAAGATGCCTACACATAATGGATTAGGAAAGGAGTTAGAAAACCCTGTGCAGATGAGGAATTTTTCCACCTCTCCTATGTTTGAATAGGTCAAATTGAGTGACTTTCACTCTGTGAGTTCCCATGTTTTCCTATTTGGGAGTCAGTCCCATCTTGCTTATTCTTTCCCAGCACCAAGTTAAGTCACACCTGGGTGAAATGGCCAATGGCTGCACACAGAAGCATCTCTGTGACTTGTCACCTTTTGCCTCCTCCTCCCTGCTTTGCTCTAATCATCATACATTTTCTTTTTCTTTCTTTCTTTCTTTCTTTTTCTTTTTCTTTTTTCTTTTTTTGGTTTTTTGAGACAGGGTTTCTCTGTATAGCCTTGGCTGTCCTGGAACTCCCTCTATAGACCAAGCTGGCTTCGAACTCAGAAATCTGCCTGTCTCTGCCTCCCAAGTGTTGGGATTAAAGGCGTGCGCCACCACTGCCCACATTTTCTTCAGCTTTATACACAGTGTATGGTCTCTTTAACCCCACAGCCCTCGTGATTGTTCACCCCTCTAGATGGACATTTAGATGCCCATCATTCAAGTGGGTATTGCCTCCTATATGGAAAACACACTTAACTATCCCTGTAATTGTATGTTTAAGAACCATTGAGCTGTACATAGGAACACATGCCAAGGGTTGGGTGAATTTGTAGAATTTCTCTGAGTTTAAGACCAGGATGGACAAGGGAGGGATGTCCTGCTTCAAAAAGAGAGCAAAGAAAATGAGAGTCCACTGAAGTGGATATAGCAGGACTTACCTGTGACCCAGCACTCAGAACGTGGTAGCAGGAGGCTAAATAACAAAAATTCCTACCAAAACAAACGAGAAAAGAGCCACAGGAAGGCCTTCTTAGTAACCTGACCTGTCATTCAGTCTCTTCTCTACTTGCTCCTTAGACCTAGACTAGGCTCCTGTATCCTTCCCTGGGTGATGAGAGGCTGCTCTTGGGACTTCCATGAGCATCTCATACTGTTTCCTCTTTGGTTTTCTTGACAGGAACTTGGTAGAGTGGAATGGGGTGGAGAAAAGATAGGCTATCTCAGGCTGCTATGTCTGTGTCTTTCTATTAAGGTGGCAAATGGTCAAGTCACTGTGTAGTTATTCTATGAGGTTATTCCTCATGTGCCTTCAGACTTGGGTGCTGTGAGTGAATAGGGAGATGATGAAGTGAGAGTTCTCCCTTCTCTTCTCCTTCCTCCTTGCTTTCCTCTTCTCTTATTTCTTTTTATCATTGGTAAAGTTTCTGTATACATAGGTATTCTGTGTGAACACATCCATACCCCTCATGCCTGCCTTCCTACCCTTTTTTCATTTCCCACTCTCCCATCAGTCGTCTTTGCTTCCTGGACACTTTTACTTCTATTTCCATGTCCTATGTATGGACCTGATTTTATGTGTCTATACAAAATCTTAAAACCATAAATGAGAAGAGTTATAGAATATTTGCCTGTCTCTGTCTGATTTAACTCATTTAATATAATTCTTTCTATTTCTATCCATTTTCCTCTAAACAACATGATTATTCTTTGTGGCAAGAAAAATAAAGATAAATCCCATACTATGTGTACACCACACCCCCTTACCTTCTCCTCTGCTGATGGACATCTAATTGGCTCTATAACTACCATAAACAGCACTACCCTGAACCTTGATGTGCAAGATCTCCGTGAGATCTTGACATGGATTTACTATTGGTTAAAACCTACCGATAGTAGAGATGGGGTATATAGGAGATCTAATTTCAGGTTTGGAGAAAGTCAAGGATTTGTCTTGGTTAAACTCTCCCTCTCAGTGTCTTTAACAACAAAAAATATGTTATCAAACTTATTACCTATATCCACATTTTCCTGTAATGAAATGTTTTCCAGAGAGTCAATTTAATATTTTCTTTAAATTTTTGACTTATTTTACTAATAGAAAGTATATTTTGTTTGGGATCAGAAGAAAGATGGGCAAGTTTATCTTCATACTCCACCATATCTTTTGAAAATAAACTTTGGGTGGAAATTCCCATTTGACGTAGTGAACTAGTCAGAATAACTCCTTGTTCTTTTACTAAGGGCTATATGAAGGTGATGATTTAATGCAATTATTTAAACTGTGTCTTTCCCTTAAAGAGTAAAATTGCATGATTGTTGAGCTACCAAAATAGTGGGCTGTTATTAGAATAGAATAGAATAGCACATGGCTTTATAAATGCATGACCTTCATTCATGTACTTATCCTTGATTGAGTAAGTATTGAGTATGCCTTTTTATTTTTAAATTATACCCCAATCTTTGCAAATTCTCTTATGTCTCATGTCTCAAGAGGCTCAGCAATCTAATTCAGAGTTTCCTGTATGATCCATAAATTGTCCTTGGAATGTTTGAATGGAAGCTATAACAAGTCTGCTAAGGCCACCAGAAGCATTAATAACTACTAATTAGACTTTGCTTCTGAAAACTTGATTGGGGGAAAGTTAAAATGGCAACTGTCATTAGAAAATGCTGTCAAACTGGATAAAAACAGGAGAATCATTCTTTAAATAAACAGCTGAGCTTGATAACCCTTTAAGAAAATCCATATGATCCAAAAATGAAGAACCATGTAAAGAGCCAAAGCATGAGACCTTTTATTTCACTGGAAACAGTACTGTCTTCAGAGATTCTCAGACCTTCCTTACAACTTCCAGGCTTCAAGCAAGAGCACAGAGACTCCTGCCTGTGTGTGTGTGTGTGTGTGTGTGTGTGTGTGTGTGTGTGTGTGTGCATGTTTGCAAAGGAGATGGAGCTCTCTCTAGTCCTCAGTGGGTCAACTTTCAAAAAGGATCAGGAGTGGGCATGGCCACACACTTTCCCCACACAGGGCCATTCTAATTAGTATTCTTTGTCTCTGCATAGTTCATCACAGTGCCTGCTTTCTAGGTTTGGGAAAGGAATTACAGTGTCATTCCACTCAAAGGCCATTCAGTGAGAAGATAGACAAGAAAATGAATTAAAACAGCATCTGGTAGATCAGAGAAAAAAAGATGGCATCTGGGCTTAGAGACTTAGAAACTGATCAAGCAAAACAACAACAACAACAAAACAACAAAACAGCAACAACAACAACAACAAATGCCCTCTAAAGAGGAGTAACCAAAGCTCTGCCTTTACTTGGATGGGAATAAAAAGCATTTTATTTATGTATGTAGACATTTCCATTTGCATGCATACACATACATATGTGTGTGCATATGGTTTATGTGTGTCTGTCTGTTTGTGTATGTGTGTATATAAGAGGGTGATGCATGTGTGGACACATGCACCATGGTGTAGGTGAAACTCCTAGGACAACTTTGTTTCAGAGTCCTTCTGCCTTTTTTCAGGTTCCAGGGATCACAGCCATATGGTCAGGCTTACATAGCAAGTATCTTCACCTGCTGATCCATCTCACAGGTTCTCTGGATAATATTTAAAACCTGAAAAACTCAAGAGAGAAAAACATGCATAGTTTTTTTAACCAAATTCTGGCAACATTCATTTGCTCTTCTTTTTCCATCTATATTTGTTTATATTAGTTTATATTTTTCTTTGGTTTTATAATTAGATCATATTTTACAAATATTTTTATATGCTACATTTTCACTAAACATCCTGAAGAGTTCTGTCACTGTGTTGTAATCTTTGCACACAATATTTACAATGACTATTTTTATTCTGTTTTCTGACTCCAGTTTAGCAATGCCCTACCTGGGGTATGGAAATTGTTGCTAATGTTTGCCATTTGGACAAATATTTTGATGGGCATCTTGGAGTGTAAATCTCTCCTGGCATTTAGGATAGATTGTCTGAGGTGAGGCCAATGGGTCACAGAATGGGGCCATTGTTAAATGTTTTGCTGTGCATGGTGTTGCAGACTGGTTGCTAAAAGAGTGTATCAATTTCTGTTCTGCTTCTCTTTGATGGAATTGGGCAGTCATTTGTTAGAACACTTTTCTGAGCAGGTTACGAATAGCCAAAGCACGCTTTCGAATCCCTTACCACCGAGGGCCTTGCCCAGGAATTATCCATCAACCACTGGCAGGCTTAGCGCTATGAATCTGAAACAGAGGAAGGAAGAAGGCAATAAATGAACCACAGCCTGTCTGTGAACCTCGGCACCAGAAATGTCATAACTCAGAGAGTCAGGCTAGAGAAGGGATATTAAAGCTGTAAATAGTTTCCAATTAGTACAATTATCTACATCATGGGCTGCTGAACTCCCACCCTTATGCTGGGAAGAGAAGTGAGACTCTCCTTCACTGTTTTGAAGAAATAACCACAGATTCTCTCTGGCTGAAAGGACAAAATATCTGTGCTTAGCCCGCAGACAATCTTTGGGCTATAAAGGAGAAATAGTCCACAAGTAACATCCCTCTAATCCAGGTATAGTTTTAATCCTAGCATCCGATCATCAGCAAGCTGAGGCAGGAGGATGAGATTGTTATTTGAGACTAGTCTGGGCTCTATAGTGAGACTTTATGTTCAAACACACACACACACACACACACACACACACACACAAAATCAGTTAAGTGTTGGTTGTGTAAACAGGAGAAACTGAGTTTTAGGGTGTGAGGTGTATGTTCATAATCTAGCACTGAAGAGACTCCCTAGAGATTACAGGTCATTCAAACTTGCAAGCCCCAGGACACATTGAGAGATTTTGTATAAGAAAAATAAGGTGGGAATAGATTGAGGAAGATACCCAGCGTTGATATTTGTGCATAGACTTGCACACACACACACACACACACACACACACACACACACACACACACGTGTCTTCTCTGGATGAATCCTGCATTTAGAATACCCCTCATCTTTCTGAAGAAGATCTTTTGTTAGAGAATTGGAAAGTGCATGGGACACACACATAGTCACTATGTGTTAAATTCTGTATTCTTCATAAAACTATCCATCTGATGTTGAATGAACTTGAGGAAAGTAAATACAAGGAGTTTGGGAGAGGGGGTTTGTTCAGCTCTTTTTATGGGGCATCTTCCATGACCCTGGGTTTGTTTTGTATCAACCCTGTCTTTGGAGTTACATCAGGAAACAAAGCAGGCAGGCAGCAACCCAGTTATGCAGCATGTGACACATGCTTAATGTAATAAATAAGTAGATTATAGTACCAGACATTGAGGTGACATAGTAGCTAATTTTTAGTGTCAGTTTGGTCAGGCAATAATGCCCCAAATACTTGGTTTATTACTGTCATATTATTTTGTGGATATTTCTGGATGACATTAACATTAACATTAACTTAAATCTATGGATTTAAGTAAAGCAGATTCCCTTCCATAGTGTGAGTTGTTTTCAGCCAATAAGTTGAAGGTCTTAATAGAACAAGGTTGACCTTTCTCAAAGAAGGAAATCTACCTGCAGACTGCTATCACAGCCTACAAACTCAACTTTGGCTCTTAGTGAGTCTTTTACTTTTGAGACTGCCCTGCACACTTTAGACTGGACCTGGAAGCCTCTGTGATTGTGCAGTAGATCCTAAAAGCAAACCTCTGCCTCCTCTGTCAATAATCCTGCAAAACTTTATCAGTCTGTGTCTCTGGAACTGTGAAGAAAATAAAGACAATGGGAAATTGATAGAAAATCTCTGTTTACATCCTTTTCCTGTCTGAATCACAAGGTCGTGTACATCTTCAGTCATTGTTTTATAAATCACGCAAGTAGTAGGCTCAAGGTGCAGACACCTCCATGTCCTTTCTTCCAAATCCAGCCTGAGATCAGTCTGGGAAAATGAAGATAATAGTTTCCTTCTGAGCAGAAAAATGACTTTTTTTCTTCTGTCATCAGAGTTGATGACAGCTTTGAGCTAGTAGGAATGTAGACTTTATGTAGATCACAGTCTCCAGACTCTGCTTAGTATAAGAATTAGAGAGGGCTGACACACAGAGTCCTTGACACCAGCACCAAGTTGTGACTGGCATGCAGAGTCACCCACCTGCAGATGAAGCACTCTTGAGAATACTGCATGGGTCATGTGTTTAAGCTGAGGTTTGGAACTAGTACTCCTTGAAAACTTGAACCCCTGACCCAATTTGAATATTGTTTTCTCTTTTCTCACCTGAGGTCTCTTACCCAGCTTTAGTTGGGTCTTCCTGAGCCTTCTGCAGCCTCTGCCCTTTTACCAAAACAGCATCCTCAGGCTTGGACATATTCCCAGTGACTGACATGCTGTGGACTTACAGAACCTTCAAACATCTAGGTAATTCTCGAACATACTAGTGTATGAGAGCTGCCAGGTTCATCTTCAGGAGTAGAAACATGCCCACATGCTCCTTGATGAGAGCTTTGGAGTTCTCCTTATTCGAGATGGCTTAGTCCCCAATGGCCCGGTGCTAACAGAAGTCATAATGTACTCTGCTTCCCCAGCCCCTCTCTCTCTATACCAGTCCTCTCCACGAACCATGATGCCAGCTGGTTCTTAGGTCCACCATGTTCTCCTGTTCTCAGTGTCAGCACCAGGTTAGCGCTTTCTTATCTCCCCAGAGTTTCAAAGCATTTCACAGAAAGAACAAGACTAATAGTGAATTAATGAGCCTGGCTCAGGAAATCAAGTGTCTAGTCACCTCTATTGCTTCACGTTCTACTTGCAAGTGACAGAGACCAATGCTGTCTTTTCCTCAGAGGGAATCAGGACTGGGCTTTCCTCAATCTGAACAGTTGCTTAATGATAACGATAGCTCCTTTCATCTGCATAACTCTACACATTGAGTTTGTGCTCATCTTAGCTTAAAACATACTTCACAGCATCCCAGGGGAATTGCCCTCAGAGCCTCATAACCCCTACATCTGTTAAGGGTTCTGTGTCTCCCTGCTTACATAGCTTGCAAAGAAAGACAGATAATGAGCTATGGCATGCAGTAATTAAGGCTGAGGGTGAACATGAGCGGTGGCTGCTGCGGACTCTATTCCATGTCACTCATCCAATTCATTGATGTGCTTCTCTGATTTTACATCTGTGTCCAGCTTTATCCAGAGAGAAAGATAGCAAAAGAGCAGAGGAGATGTGCAGTGGGACTCTTAAAAAGCAAATCAGTGTGGCTCAGGGCTTTTGTTGGAGAGTGAAACTCATGGACTCTGAGCTGTGATGAGTTCATTGCTTGCTATTGGCTTGCCAGCATGCAAGAGTGGGAGAGAAAATGGAGTGGATTGAGTAGCGATGTACGGACTTACAGAACTAGCTGTTGGGATAGTCTGTCTCCACTAATAGGGACTCTTTGCTCCTTCAGAAGTTCAAATATTTAAATAGTGAGATAGCTTGGGGGTGGACTCTGGCTGGCTTTGTGTTTTGCTGAACTGTGGAAGAAGGGTGCTATAGGAAGCCCAAGGAGATTGGTGGAGAAGACCTACTTTCTCCGAAGGGGATTGATGGAAAAATCTTGCCTTCTGCAAGAGGATCGGTACAGAAGATTGACCTTCTACAAGGAGTCTTGTGGAAAAGACTGAACTTCTGCAAGGGGATTCACAGAGAAGACCTGCATTCTGTAAAGGAATTGGTAGAGAAGGCCTTCTACAAGCAGATTGGCGGAGAAGACTGACCTTCTGTAAAGGGAATTGGTGGAGACCTGTCTTCTGCAGAGTTCTCACTTCCTGTGTCCCTCATAACAGAGTAGAAAGAACAGAAGAGCTGACAAGTTCTCAGCTCATAGAATGAAATGCGAAATGGTGCTAGACACTGGGTGCAAAGATCTTTTTATGATGCTCACAACTAGTTCCTTATGTTGGTCAAAATTAAATAACAACAATAAGAAGACTCTATAATCACAGAGACCTAAATAATACCAGTGTATCATGTGATATACACAGGAGGAACTCAAGTTATTTAAAATTCCTCTTCTGTTTTTAGGTATATTTGGGATTCAGTCCACAGATCACTCATTCTAAGTAAGATTACAATTCTATCAGGATTTTTCAACTAAGTATCTGACCCACTCCTTTTATTTTAATGCTCTGTGTCACCCACACTCACATCTATGATTTGTGTTTGTTTCATCCCTGATCTTGGATAGTAAAATTACTTGTTCTCGACTACATACTTACAAAAGACTAAAACCAAGATTTGACTCTAAGTGAACTTGACAACTTAAAAAATCTATATTGGTGACAACCTTGACATAATATGACTTATCACTTGAGGTTTTTCAAGTCCCTTGATGATAAGACAGAGCCAGAAAACAGATGGAAAAACCAAGGGCAGCGTCACTAAGTCAGTAACAGACCATCCCTACCACCACTTCCTCCTCCTTATCTGGACTTTTAATAGAGCGTTTAGCTTCCATACATTTTAGGCCATAGCTCACCATAGGCCCCTCATTTCTTACCTTGCTTTCTGTAAGACTCCAAGTGTCTCATCCATTCTACCATAGAATGGTCTTTTTCTATCTCCCTTGCCTCAAATTCCTTCCCTAGGATATGTGACCTGGTTCCTTCTTCTCTAGTAGAAAATGATCAGGAGGGGGATTTATGGTGAGGCCATACAACCTGCAGCAGATAGTGTAATTACCTTGTAGTCAATGGCTAGGAAGTAAGCTGATAAACTGAGGAGGAACCACAAGTCATTCGGAATCTTCCTCAGGAAATCTCTTCCTTTCCTTGCTTGGTAGATACTACTGAATTGAACTAAACATTTGCATCCTGTTTGGGTATCCAAGCATTCCTACTATCAAAATGTGAAGCCTCTGGGCTAAGTCATACAGCAAGCACAGGTAGAAGATATATGCGAATTCATATAGGCAGCGTTTCCCAAAGTTGAAGTCCCCTCCTTGATATACATGTGGTGGGATAATTCATGAACATTTTCCAAACCTTGTTACTAATTTTATGGTTATTTCATAGAAAGAGGTAGGAATATTAAGTAATATATGAGGGCATACATTTAAGTAAAAACAAGTTAAATTTTCATAGAAAATAAAGACAGTTGAAGAAATAGGGAGAATTATTCATCATTAACAGATAGAAATATAGGTGGAGAAACAACGTATTAATGTGTAGTGAGTGCTGTTTAAAATTGATAATTGTTATGGTTTGGAAGAGAAGCGCTTCTCACTCAGACAGAAGGTCCATGTATTGAGGACTTCATACCTACCTGATGGTGTTATTCTGGAAGTTCTGGGGGTGGGATGTAGATGGAGGAAATGGTCACTGGAAGCAGATCCTCCTTTTGTTTGTTTTGTTTTTGTTTATTGTCTTGGTTTCTTCCTGTTGAGCTGAGGTGACAAAGATCCTCCTCTCTTCACTCCTGTTCCCAGAGTATTCTGCCCAAACACATTGGACCAAGCCTCCATGGGATGAAACTAATGACACGATAAGCCAAAGGGAGTTCTCCCTTGAGTATTTTGGCCACAGACTTAGTAAAAACTCATTCAATAGCTTAAGGTGGGGACAGGAAAAGTATTAAAAACAAAAGTCTTTTGAAAAATGGAAAAGAGCATATGTGAGTCTGATGTGATGGGATGTTGGCTTCCTGTTTGGCCTATGGACTCCATTATCTTCGCCCTCTCTGAGTAGTGTGTGCAACATGTATTTGTATATGCACAAACATGTGTGATTATGCATGCATATGAGTACACATATATGTAGAGACCAGAAATCAATATCAGATATATGCCTCTATCACCTGTCTGAAAACGTGCTGCCTAGCAATCTTGGGTTATCTTTCTGTGAACACCTCCGCAGCATTGATGTGCATGGCACAAAGGAGCTAGAAGAAGCAGAGGGTGGTACTGAGGTAGGGAATCTGTAGCAGTGTTTTGGCCTCAGACTTCTGTCTAATAGAACTCTGATACAATCTATTGTTTTGTTGCAGAACCATTGTTCATTGAAACAGTTGGTGAATGACTTTATGGGTAGACCATCTTAATACACACACCATTTCTTAAATGAATGTAACCTGTTCTCTGTGGGCTGAGAATAAAGTCACACACTCAAGTCAAATAGCTTTTTGACCATAGCAGGAAGTCTGTATCTAAAAATCGTGCCTACAATTCATTCCTTGGCCGAGCAGAACTGTCAACTCTCAGCTTAGCTATGATAGAGGTAAAATCCTTCGGTAATTTGAAGGTCATTGAAGTACAGCCTTATTACAATGAAATCCAATGTCTAAAAATTGTTCTTATTTTGGGCTTGTACCACAGAAAGAGCCAAGATTTTAAACTCTACTAAATACAAAACAAACAAACAAAAAGACTTTACATATTTATGTTCATTTAAGAAAATACTAGTAGTGATGTATTATTTTGAAATATACAGTTAATATGTTTGGAGTTATTTGAAATTTATAGTAAGAAAA
>JADRCD010217417.1:0-14833 GCA_019843815.1 Montemys delectorum
TATACTCATAGCCTAAGGACAAAATATCTCAGTATGTGGAAAAGGCTTTTTAGAAAGTTATACATCTATCATTGTTTTCAAATGTTCCATGGTAATTTGCATTCACTGTGGAATTAAATGGATCTGTGACAGAGATTTAAAGTTCATTTATTCAATAAGTAAGGACATGTTTTAAGGGGATTCAAAATGATCAAAATAATGGCACGTCAATGAAGCTTTTGATGACGTCTGGAAATGAATGTGAAACAAGTGGGCAAGGTGCAGGGGCAGGAAATGAAGGCACTTAACAGTGTTCATACCCACCAACACTCCGCACAGGACATTATGCAAGCTAACTCAGGAGTCCCATGGACTTTGTGAAAGCGAGTCATGTTACAATTAGGGATGGAGAAACAGTTTGAGAAATGACTTTAAAAGCAGCTATTGGAGAAGAGAGCTGACAAAATGAACACTTAATAAAACCAGGGGTAACTGAAGTTAATACTGTATACAGATTCCTCTAAGAAGAATTCTATTTAAAAGTCCAGTGTGATTCTGTTTAAAAGATTTACAAGCATCACCCATTGCTAAGAAATGCTTTTGTAAAAAAAAAAAAAAATTGATGTTTCCAAAGTGATCGGGGCTGTCAAATTGTACTCAAGTGTCTAGCAGAAGAACTATGTGCTTATCATAAGTCATGAATTCTTTAGCTTTCCTGTCACTCTTTGTCTTTCCATCCATGGGTTCTCAGTGTTTGTATGCAAAGAGATATTCTGGGACATCCTAATCTTGTTAAAAGTGAGTGAAGACTAGATTTTCCATGAGGTATTGATATAGGTGAACTGTAACCCGTATCTTGATAGAAATATCTTGTGTGAACGCCAATTGGACACCTTTACTTTGGTAAGGTTGATTGGATGCTCATCTGTTGTTTTTCTCTTTAGCACAAATTGAGTATGTTAGGACAGATTAGGGTAGAAAATGGTTCCTGGTGGTGGAAAAACCCTCCACAAGCCATCTTGAAAAATAACGAAGTTGGATGAAACTCTGCCTAAACTATAATGTTGTTCTGATACTTTAAGAGCACATCAAATATATGGCAAATATTTCTTGAAAATTATAACTATTGGATCATGTAGATAGAATGAGCTTGGGAAAAGTGGATATTGACCTTTGGACCATTAAGTCATAAAGAGTTCCAGTGAGGTTTCCCGTATGTGGTGGTTTGAATATATTTGGTCCAAGGAAAGGGGCATTATTAGGATGTGTGGCCTTATTGGAGGAGGTCTAGCCTTGTTAGAGGAAGCGTGCCACTGTGGAGGTAGGGACTGTGAGGTCTCATATATATGTTCAAGTCCGGCCAGGGTGATCCTGACCCTCCTCCTGGCTGCCTTCAGATCAAGTTGTAGAACTCTTGGCTCTTTCGGCACCAAGTCTCGCTGGACTCTGTCATGCTTCCTGTCATGATGATAATGGACTAAACCTCTGAAGCTATAAGCCAGCCCCAATGAAATGTTTTCCTTTGTAAGAGTTACCTTAGTCATGTTGTCTCTTCACAGCAATAAATCCCTAAGACACTACCTGACACTTAAGCTCAAGTAGCATCTAAGAAGCTAGAATGACATCTAGACATCTAGACTCTATGCCTAATTGAAGATTGATCTTATTTACTGTTATTAACTTGCAAGCTACTGCCTCCATATCATCATCAGAAGGGAGATGTATTGCCAAGATGCCATGTCTGCATGGATGGCTGACAATCAGCATAAATAAAAATCATGTTTACAGCATATTTTAATAAATTGGCCACCATAGAAATAAACACAGCTTGTGCTGTGTGTGTTACAAATAAATGAACTCAAAGGGCTCCCATTCGATGAAGTTAGATATAAAATTGTGGTTGTTGCTATCCAAAATTATATTAATTTTTTCTTCACAAGGCAAGGACTATGAGACCCAGTCACATGAACATGTAGTAGGTTTTTAGAAAATAACATATAGAGTAAGAGACAAAGGCTGACGGGAATTCTAACTAGTTTGATAAGGTGAGTAGAGACATGAAGCTGAGGAATGAGTTATACAAACAGTGAAGAGTTCCATGTAACAAGAGGGGTGGCCACATTATCCAAGAAAAGCAGAACACAGGCTTCTAAACCTAGGCTTGTCCATGAACTGCTAAATTCAGCCTTTCTGAGACTCTAATCCCACCATCCCGAATTTAAGGCCAATTATGAATCTACCCTATCATAAACATATTAAATTCCATTTTACAGTCTTAGAATGAATGCTGTGGAGCATTGACTAGGTCATAAACTTAAGAAAAAAGCATCACACTTTCTGTGCCTTTTTTGACATTGGTTTTGTACCTCGACCTTGCATGCCCTGGGGCTGAACTTAGGTGAGAGTCCCAGCGAGGGAACCTGTTGCAGGATTTTCCCTCTGCAATTACATTAGTACAGAGGAGGCCTGTGATTGGACAAGGTAAAGGGAGGTGGAGATCCTTCAGGAGAGAGGGAGGAAGGAGAATGGAGGTGGACATGAACCAGCACTGCTTGAACCAGCCACAGTTACGATATCATAAGGTTGGGATAATTGGAATAAAGCTTTTATCAGTATCAATTGGCTCTGAAATTATTGTATTGGCATCTTGCAAATTGTGATTTTATTGATACATGCATCTGATTGGTTAACTATAAACTTTAAGAGTTATTTTTGTTTTGTTTTGTTTTGTTTTTGTTTTGTTTTTTGTTTTTTCGAGACAGGGTTTTTCTCTGTGTAGCCCTGGCTGTCCTGGAACTCACTCTGTAGACCAGGCTGGCCTCGAACTCAGAAATACACCTGACTCTGCCTCCCAAGTGCCAGGATTAAAGGTGTGTGCCACCAGTGCCCAGCAAGCTTTAAGATTTTTAATTCTACCAGGTAATTGGATGTTGTGATGGCTGTGTGGGGTGTTGTGTGGTAGTGAGAGGAACTCAGGGCTCCCCTGCTGGAGAGTTGGTGGGCAGAGAGACCCGAGATAGAGAGCGCCCTGCGGGAGCCCTGTGACCTGCGGGGGGGGGGGGTTTGAGAGAAGCAGGAGTGTGGAGAGTTGGCAGGTTCATTTTTTAATATTTCCCGCAACAGGAACCCAATTAGCCAAAGGCTGTGTGTGCAAAACTACTTTCAATGAGAAGTTTTTCATGGGAAATGTGTAATTGTTAGTAGAATTTGTTATTTCCATTTGCAACTATCTACACTCATCCATCTATTCATACAGAGGCATCTTTAAAGTCACAGTGATAAGACACAGGAGGAGATATATTAAAAGACTTTATTCACAATAGAGAAATCTTACAAATATAATTTTTAAAAATTATGTGTCAATCTATTAGGCTTTCCATAACATCAGAGATTTATATAAAGTTGGAAATGACAGAATGTGCTTATGAACAAATCAAAAATAGTCAATGTAAAAATGGATGATACACATGATGGAGAAGTCACTGAGTTCTATAAATTGGCATACAACTTATATGTATACTATAGTGTATGAAAACAGCTTTTGTAAACACGAAATGGGTGCTACTGTAACTGTTCATCTTTAAGGATGTGGATTATACATGTAAATCAAACCACACAGTTTTGTTGGAAATGAATGAGTTGGTATCCATTTGGAGACTTCCATTGTTTAAAATCAACACAAAAACATAAGCTTAATCAGTTACATTTCTATAAAATCAACCTCTTATCTCATTTAAATTTTTGGTGTTCTGACATCTGGTTTTAAAACTGAAAACAAAGCTTGCCAGTGGCAGAGCGGCCTGTGGTTCGGCTCCTTCCCTGCTTGTACTGGAACACAAAAGCTACAGGACACCGTAGTAGGTACACAGGACCTCACTTTCAAACCCCACCTGCTGCAGAAATACTCACCGGCTGTGGATGCTCCTTCAAATCGAAATGCAAAGAAAATGAATTAAATGACTAATCTAAGGACAGTGATAATTATAATCAAAGTACAGATGACCAAATTTTGGCAGCAAATTCTAATATTTTTACCTCTGAGCTCTAGGGAAAGAAGGACTTGTTATTCACTTCTTCCTCATGGAGGGAAAAGTTTTACAGTCAAATCAAGTTGTAATGAAGAGAGAGGTAAGTCAGACTGTCCTGTTCAGTTTCATTAAAGTGATGTCATGGGTTCATGACCTCCCGAGATTAAGTACACTCCAGGCAGAAGTTTCTCTGGGTAACAGAGACGCATTAACACGGCCATAATGATATACTGAGTGATCTTCTTCGTTTACTAATTTTACTGTCTTATTTTGATGTGTTCTAATGTACAATACTGGGAGCAACCAGGACATACAAGGTAGTGATCCAAAATAGCATCTTTTGAAACCATCCCCAAAGCTGAAATAGGTAAAACTGTTGTCTATTCAGGTTTAAGAAAATAAATGTCTCAAAAAATAGGTTGTACAATATGAAATTGATAAAATTACACGTTTTGAAAAAAGTAAATGCACAGAAATATATACTTTAACCTAATTTATGGATTTGTATTATTTGTTTTGGTTGTTGTTATTGACTATAGTAGGATGAAATTGAGGTGGTTCTTATCTTTCAGTACATACAAATCATATTTGATCTTTCATATAAAGAACAGGTGTGGTAACACAAGCTATCACAAAATTTGTCCTTGGGAAAATCATTCGTATTTCAAAATAAAGTTTAGAAGAATCATGTAATTATTTTGATCTGCTACAGATCAAATTATGAGGGAGTGGGTTCATCCCTATAAACTACTTGTAAGTTAAGATCTTTATGCTGAATGTAAGCACATTTAATACACTGTGTCCTTAAGAACTAATTCGATATTTTTCTCCTTTAGCTGAATAGGAATAGATAAATCAGAAATGCTTTTTTTCCACTGGGTAAAAGCTCACATTCACAAACTGAAGTTCGGATGATGAGCCACACCTGGGAAGAGCCCTTTTCAGATCTGAACCAAGTGCAATGCATCCTTTGCTTAAAGAGAACCAAGGAGGAAATGCAGATCCACAAGCTAGTCATATGGAATTCTCGCTCTTTTTAGAGACCAGATTTTGGAATGGATTTATTTAAAAGGAAAACCTGGCATAAGTCTTTTCTCTTTCAAAACTGTAACTGGGTAACCGGGCATTCTGCATAACTCAGGGGCTCCCCTGGCTGTGTCATGGGGGACGGGAGAAATTAAGCAGTAGGAGATACAGAGATGACACAGGGCATTTAGAGCAAAAGCTGAGAACAAAATGAAAATGAGGAAACATGAACACAATCACCCAATAAAAAACATACTGCACTTGTGAAGAAATGAGGCCAGTGTTGCCAGCTCTTCTGGGACGACTTTCTCATCTGAATCACAATGAGAGTGGAGTACTTTAGAAGACACTCTATCAAATAATGATAGACCTGCTAAGAGGCTGTCACAGTTGTAAGACCTGTCTCTGGTGGACAGACAAACCAGATTAACATGAACTTGAAAAGGAAAAAAAAATGCTTTTTCTTTTTAATGCTTAATTTATTATTATGGCTTTTTGCAACATGGCAAAACATTACAGCTCGAAGCAGACAGCATCTCCTCATAGAGGAGGAAGAAGTTTTGCAGTCAAATCAAATCATAATCAAGAGGTCACTGGTAGATGGTTCTATTATCAAAATGATGTCTCAACTTCATGAATTTCAGAATCAATAGATTCCTTAAGAAAAAGAAAAAGACAGGCAGAATCTGTGGATCTACTAGCTGAATAATGAAATAAAGAATTGAGGTCCACTTAGGCTTATGATATTAAACATAAGAGACTGCAAAACAATTTTAGAACTTAAGAGAATCATAGACTTTTGCCAATCAATAAGAGTTCATCATATGTCTGATTACCAGAAAAGGAATAATTATTAAGGTATGCAGTGAGGGAATGAAGCAGAGTCAAATAGAAAATGTCTTTCATTTCTCTTTGTTGTCAACTTCCTTCTTCTGTTCACGGAGTACAGGGAAAGGATGAGCCTCGGTGTTGAAGATCCAATGTTCTAGTGGAAGAAGGTCATCGTCGGAAAATATCAAGTACAAATACCTGGAGAGAGGAAAAAAAGAGAGCATGAGGCACGAGAAACCAGGTCACAGAGACACATACGTGTCTCTGTGCATACTGTAGAGAACCCTGGATCTCCGTTGACTCTAACACCCACAGACTGTAACATGGCGTCATTCATGCTTTGGGTGCTAGACTATGAGAACGACCCTGAGTAGTCCCAGGCCATCTGCCTCAGCAATGACTACAAATGCCTGCACAGAGACTGTGCTGGTAATGCACCTAAACTGGAATGGCTCCTGCACACATCAGTCACATTTGGTATATATGTACATCCTGAAGTCATCTGTAGAGAAGATCTCCTTGGGGGCCTCAGTCACACACCTGGAGAATAATTTTATTTACTTACTTCAGTGTCTCTGCCAGGAAGAAACTTTGCTGGACATCGTCATAACTCTCATGGGCAATGTAAACATCCCGTAAGCCTGAGTATCCTCCGTTCACTCTGCAGTGACTCTCTAGGGCCTGAATTGCCAAGAAGATATGGGAAAAGTCAGTAAAGTGATTATCAGTAATCTTTTATTAGATTGGCAGACAAGACAAGACAAGGTTTCAAAGGGAATGAGATCTTGAAGGAGTTTTTGATAGAAAACTATAAAGTAGAAAGGCAAATAAACTGAAAAAGGCACACAACCTATGGACTTTCTGTTTTGCCTCAAGAGAAACCCTTGCATGTGTGGTTTCAGAAAAGTCTGCATTCATTTCTAGCCTTTACATTGTTGGTCCAGAGTAAAGTTTGGTAATTTGAAGACCACAGGCTATGTCTAGACCACTGATGACCGTTGTACATAAAGTTTTATTAAGCTATAGCTAGACTACCCTTGTTTGCTTGTAAAGTGTCTGTGCCTTTTTGCACCACCATGTTTGATGTGAGCAGCTGAAGAAGAGACAACATTGTCCTTTACAGAGCAAGCGTGCTGAGCTCTGTCTATGGGTGCCTTTAACGTCAACTGGACTGCAAGCCACTGGCCAAGAAAGTGTGTTGAGCCACCAAGACATCTATTTTCATCACAGTATAGCAACTGTACATTTTTCCGGCTAAGTCTTATGTTATTAAAAAAAAAAAGAGTATAGTGAACTATTAATGACACCAGTGATTGGAAATGAAGAAAAGTGAGTCTGGAATCCATTTCAAAAACCAGTCTTTTTCTCTTCCTTAATATGGTAGAGAAGAGGATGGGATGAATTGACTGATGGCTCCAGAAGCTTAGAGAGAAATGGTCTCTCTAAGCTGTGTGAACATAAGGAGTATTGGAAAAGGAGATGGGTTGGGAGTGTGCGGATGAAAATATATGTAAAAATTTCAAAGTCTCGCCTTCCGTTTTCTTATCTGTCAATAAATTGACTACTGTTTGTAGACTGTTTCCCCAGAAGCCCTCGTTCGTACTTTTCAGCCTCACTGATGTATTGTTGACAAATAAAATCCTCATATATTGGGGTCGTATTAGCGTGCTGCTTCACATACAGACTGTGAAATGACTATCACCAACGAGCTAATCAAAGTATATCCATAGCATCTGGAATGAGATTTTTTTCTTTTCTTTCTTTTTTTTTTTTTTTTGTGGTGAGGATCCTTGAGTTATACTCACATATTGTAATTCACTATAGTCATCATGCTATATAGTATAGTAAGCCTCCCCAAAGCTTCTTCCCCCCTCTCCTTCACTTTTCTGCCTCTTCTCTCTCCAGGGTTTCTCTGTGGAGGCCTAGCTGTCCTAAAACTCACTCTGTAGGCCAGGCTGGCCTCCAACTTTACCTGCCTCCGCCTCCTGAGTGCTATGATTAAAGGTGTGGTCCACCAACACCCGGCATGCTTCCACCTTTTAGCTGAAATTTTCAAACCCTTTCACTAGTGTAGGTGGTATATGTCCCTTTCTTCTTCATCACCAGGTCCTGGTAACTGCCACTCTGCTCTTTAGACCTGTTAAGAACTTCAACTATCCTACGTTCTACATGGAAGCGCTATCCTACAGAGCCTTTCTGCGTATGGTATGTTCTGTTCAAGATAATGTATGAGTTCCACTGCATATGTGCGCCACATCTTCAGTTCTTCATCTACTGTGGAACACAAGATACATGTTGGTTACTGTGAATCATGCTGTAGCCAACGTGAAATCGCAGATATTCCTTAGCTCGTGTGGCATGTCCTTGGATATATACCCAGAAATTGGACTGCTTCATCTAATGACCACTTTATTTTTAATTTTTAAAGGAACCTCCATACTATTTCTCATGATGGCCATACCAGTTTATATTGTCACCAACAGTGTACAAGGGTTCCCCTTTCTTCGCATCCTTGACACCACTAGTCATCTCTTGACTTTTTTTCCTATCACAGCCCTTTTCTCACAACGGTTTTTGTTTGCATTCTCTATAATGAGTGACACTGGAGCCCTTTTCATATAGGTTTTGGCTATTTGCATGTGTTCTTAGGAAAAGCGTCCCGTTGAGGTTCTTCGCCCACTTTCCGAATGGGTTATCTTTCATCACTGAGTTGTATGAAGTCACTGTTTTGGATATTAGTTCTTTATAAGATACAGTCAGTGAGTGTACTTACACAAAGAAGATAGCCACAACACTACCAAGCAATAACATCTTATGGGAATGTCATCATATATGTGGTTGGAGAGAAAAGTCATCATACAATTACATGGTGGCAAGTGGTTGAAAATGATTTCTATGCCCTGTCACGTTAGCTTAGTTGGTTGTTTCCTCTGCTATGCAGAACTATTGAAGACTGATGTGGTCCTGTGTGTTTTATTTTATTTTTGTTGCTGTTCTGTGAGCATTAAATCCAATAAAACTACTAGGCCAATGTTAAGGTGATTTTTTTTTCTTAAAGTTTTCTTCTAGGAATTTTATTTATTTTAGATCTTAGATTTAATTCTTTAATATGTGTTTGTTTTTCTATATGGTATGTATTTTAAATTTTTACAGGCTGCTTGTCTAGTTAATAAGCATATTCCAGCCAGGTTATTTTTTATTACCATATTCTAGGAATTCTATTAAGTACATGGCAAAATAAAAATTGTCATCCGAGACCTTGTCCTGATTCATGGAAAGCTCAGACGTTTCATCTTCCTTGTTAACTTGACTAGGGTTAGACTCATTTAGGAAACACATCCCTGGACATGTCTCTGACAGTGTTTCCAGAGAAGTCTGGCTGAGGAGAAACATTCTTGATGAATATGAGTGGGATCCTAAACTGAAGAAAAGGGAGAACAAGAGAAAGGATGAACACCAACATTCCTTGCTCTCTGATTCCTGACTCTGGATGCAGTGTGACCAGCTACATGATGTTTCTGCTGCCTTGACTTCTTCAACAAGAAAGACTCTGCCTTCAAACTGACAGCCCAAATAAATCCCCCTGTTCCACGTTGTACTTGCAGATAATTTTTTTTTTTCAGAGCAACAAGTTCTGTAACTAGTAGAGAAACCCGGTATTGAGAAGTAAGGGGCAGTGCTATGTATAATAAACCTGATCATGTGCCTTGTAGGCTGTTGATGTGAGGGCTATAGGAGGATTTGGAGAGCATGGATAGATAAGCATTGTGGTGCCATAAGCAAAAGTTAATGAGCCCTTGTGAGAAAAATGTGAACAGAGGAGGCCCAACTCATGATGTTGTAGAAAGGACCACAAATTCTCTTGGGAACTAGACTGGGGGATATTTGTGTTGTATTCTGCAAGGAACCTGGCTACACTGTTCTTCTGTCCTGAAATTTTGAGTGAGCCTAGAGCTCAAGAACAATGGACTGAATTGTGCTGTGGAGGAAATGTCAAGATAGCATAGCACACAGGGTGCGGTGTGATTATTTCTTATTACACGTATCCAGATTTACAGCAGGAAAGGGCAGAAAGAGCTTAAAAATGTTAAAGAGCATTAGCCTACCTAAGAAACTTCACATGTTGCCCTGAGACTATGGCAAAGGTTCTCTGCGGGCAAAATCCCATCCTCTAAAGTTGGAATTTGTAGAATTAATTTCAAGGGCAAAAGCTTGAATTGAGAACGGTGCTAAAGGGCTCCTCTGCTGGGAAAGAACTGCCTTGGAAAGTGCCTCCCCGTTGTTCAGCCACCAACCTACACAGAGGTCACCGCACCTAGGGCAGAGAGGCTAGGATATTCTTCAACTGGCAGCAGAACTTAGCAGTATTTCTCACATGGTGGTAGATCTGAAGGCATGCAAAAATACAAGAATTTCTAGGGGGCAATTAAGTCTTACATCAAAGTGTCCCAAAGTGGCTAGGGCTAGCAGTGCTTGGCAGGGTTGGATTCTTTACCAGGAGGTTTGGCGAGACCATTGCCTAGAGCTGTGAAGATAAAAGCCTAAGGAGTAATGGCGATACCAAGATGCTGGGGTTGCCAACACTACTGGCCATCTGTTGACGATGCCACTTGGCTTTGTGTGAAACAAGCCAAAAGGTGAGGGTACCTGGGCTGGCTGCAGTGTGAAGAACTGAAGAAGCAGGGTTCTTTAAAGCTTCTGGATCTCAGAATGATGGTACTACAAACATGCCAGGCATGGAGCCACAGGGCTTCCTGTTTTTCTTTCCTTTGGATTTTGGTCTTGTTTGATCAATTGCTCTTTGCCATTATCCCATTCCCCCACCCCCACCCTTTGGGATGGAAACATTTGCTCTATGTCACTGTATATTGAAGGTATATAAGACGGTATAGAAGATGGAAATTTGATTTTAGAGAGGCCAACAGTTGAAAGAGGGCCTTAAGTCTTAGATGAGTTTGTACTTCGGCTTTGAAAGAGAGCATTTTGTATTGTGAGATGACTGTGAGTCTTTGCAGGGGGCTGGTGTAGAGTGTTACAGATCACGATGTGTCTGAGTCTCAGGTTGGGTTCTCAGAGGTTGTACCTGGGATGCTTCACTGTCTACTCAACCCATTCAGTGCCTCTGAGCATGGCCATGAGTACTGTGACCATGGGATGGTGTTTTCAGAGGACTTAGCTGACGAAGCAGGCCTTCCTGTCAATGTGTGGCATACCATGACTGTGGTTCCAAGACCAGATAAAACATTTACTTCTCTCTGAATCCTGTCTGTGGACATAAACAGCTATTTCAAGTGCCCTGTACTATGCTTTTCCTGCCACGAAGAACATACATACATATCCTTAAACTATGTACATTCAAAATTTCTTTATTCAATTGCTTTTGGTGGGTATTTTGTGAAGCAGTGAGACAATTAACTAATAAAAGTGCATAAACATAAGAGCAAAGACATTAAAATCATGAGTAATAGTGAAATGTAAAAGAAAGAAATAAGGTAACGTTACTCTTAATTTCTTCTTCTAATTTCTATTACTTATATTTACATTTGCTTTATTTTATAAATCCCAAATCTATCACCTTTTAAAATGCATATGCACATGTGTACTTCTGTATGGGTAGAAACATGTGTGTATGGAGGCTGGAGAACAACCATGAATGTAAATCTTATGCAGACTATCACGTCCTTTGAGACAAGGACTATCACTTGCCTGAAGCTCGTCAATTAGGCTAGACTATTAGGATTGGCTAGCTATTCCCAGTGATCCTCTTGCCCATACCTCCCCAATGTTGAGATTAAAGGTCAATGCTTCGGAGTCTGGCATTTGTGGCGGTGTTGGGGCTTGAACTCAGGTCCTGATGCTTACAAAGCAAGAACTCTAACCAACTATGCCATTCCCTGGCTACTCTTTTTTTCTTACACTTCATGCTTCATTTTCCTTCTTTTTCTTTTCTTTTCTTTTCTTTTCTTTTCTTACACTTCATGCTTCAGTTTCCTGAAAGTTACAGGCCTTTTCATGCTAGTTGAGAAGAACTTTCATAAAATAGAAAAGGGATTGGAAGAAAAATTATAGTTTGAAAATCGAGCTCAAAAAAGAGGAAAGAGAAAGCATGTAGCAGCCATGAAGGCTCATGAGCAAGCAGGGACACTGCACCCTGTGCTCAGCCACAACCAACACATCCTGACAATGAGGTCATTGACTTTTCATATGAGGGACATAAGGCAAAGCGGAAGAGAGCAGCTATTCATGAGAAGCACTTTATCGCTAGGTTAAGAGCCAATGTGCTACATGAACAAAGAGAAGAAAAATTTCCCATGATTTAGTACTTAAGAGGAAAAAAATACTTTCAAAACTGAAATGATGAGCTTAAAACGAGGCTTCAAATAAATTTTAAATATTATACAATAAGACAATTGAGAGAGTGCTAAAAAGGCAACATCTACATCTGACTATTTTTTTTCTTTCCATTTTATGATAGAGGGGGTTTTTGATAATCTGCCAAGTATCAGATGAGAGGATTAAGCCAAATTTTATTTGTAAATTGAGAAAAAATGGTCAGCACAAAAAAGGAGAAAGAATCAGGTGAGGTTATTCTGGGATATAATGAAAATGAATTTCCAAATATTCCTTAAAATGATCTTAATCACAAAACCTTCCCTCGCCCATTCATTCCTGTGAAGCTCCTTTGGTGATAATAAGTGGAAAAGGCCAGGCACGGTGATTAGCTCTCTTTTCTGTCCATGGACATTTCCATGAGTTCTTTCATTTGATACAGAGCTGGCAGATGGACATAGTGGTGCATGCCTCTGATTTCAGCATGCAGAAGGCTCAGGCAGGAGTACTGAGTTTGAGGCCAGCCTGGGGGTAGCTAATGATACCCTGTGTGAAGCAAACAACAAAAACCCAGCTACCACATTATCTCACCATCTCTCTATTCAACCAACCAACCAACCAAGGAAACAAAAGAGATCAGAAAAGGGGAAGAGACAACACAGACGTCTTTCTTTTCGGTTCATGCCCACTCATGGCTTTTCTCCCATAATTCCTCATTGGACAATAAGATCAAACAGTTGTGCTGACTAGTTTTTGTCAACTGGACATAGGTCATGGCCATTTGACAGCAGGAAACCTCAATGGAGAGAATGACTCCATAAGTTCAGGCTGCAAGCAAGCCTGGAGAGAATTACTCTTTTAAGTTAGTGATTGGTGGGGGAGGTCATTGTGAAGGGTGCCAACCTGGTCTGGGGGAGGTCATTGTGAAGGATGCCAACCTGGGCTGGTGGTCTTGGGCTCTATAACAAAGGAGGCTGAGCAAGCCAGGAGGAGCGAGCCTGTAAGCAGCATCCCTCCCTGCATCGGCCCCGGCCTCCAGATTCCTGTCCCGTTGGAGTTCCTGCCCTGACTCCCTTCTGTGATGAGCAGTGTGATGTGGAAGTGTCAGCAAAAGAAATCCTTTCCTACCCAGTTTACTGTTGGTCATGATATTTCAGCACAGCAAACGAAACCATGACTAAGATAGTTGTCAAGAACGCAAAGTTGGTGAGAGTGGACCACTGGCCTCAAGTCTAGATTTGCTAATTTCGGTCTCTGAAATCCCTTACACAGAGCCCTCCACACAGGCAAAGGTATACTTACCACAATAAAAAGGCCTTTCAGTAGGCTAGCTATTTTCAAGCTTTTGAGGCTTCAGATATATTAAAAAATAATTTAGAAATGAGGATAATGAAGAAGACCCTTTTTAGTTTCCTAAAACTAAATACCCCCAAGTCAAAGTCTAAACGCATGAGCTGAATACTTGCATGCCCTGACTGGAAATGATCTCACAAGTCCTCTCATTTTGTATACTTAATATGTGCTAATAACAAAACCCTCCCAAACAAAAGGTATAAAGGTTGAGATATGAGAAATGTGAAGCTGGGCACAACAGGTTTCCTGGGCTAATAGGATGGATTCTTATCTAACCGTTTCTCGACAGTGCAAACTGTCACCTCGTGAGCAGATCATTTCATTAGTCGGCTCTGGCAGTGCTCAGCCTCTGGGCATTTTATGTAAGGGCTTATGTTATTATGGACCAAATGTGCTGCAGCGTGCTAACAGCAGAGGACAGGATGTTAGGGCTCTTTATAGGGACTGTAGCTTGAATCTGTGGATGGAAGACAAACTTGACCCCGAGTGATTATAATTTGGGGTTGGCTGAGGAAGCGAAGAGCCAGCAAGACCAGTCAGTCAGATTCAAGTCAGGAAGCACTGCTCTGAAGATAGGAATTGGATAGCCAATCCATGGAGATTTGTAAGAGTCAACCCCCAAGCTATAACACCATTAATGGTGTCTGCTTGAAATTGCTCCGGTCTCAAGGAAAAAAAGAAATAACAAAGGCTCAGGCAACACAAGTAAATCAGAGAGAGCATTTGAAAGGAAGGATCATGGCTGGAGAAGTAGAAGCAGTATTGGAAATAAACACTATTCTCTCAGCTTCCGAATGTCGGTGTGCAAAGCGTGAGGTGCAAGGCAGCAAAGAAAAGTGTGACGAAAGCAGAAGTCCCACGAGGCCTTACCTTCTGTAGATCGGCTGGGATATTACCTAACCTGCATGAATAAGCAGGCATCACTCTTATTCAGATAAATCTTATCTGCCAACTGTCACATAGTCAATGGGGACAAATGCAATACAGTTCTTGCCATTACTGACAGATAGCAAATGAAGTATCAGCTAAAAGTTACTTCTGGTAGGTGTATTCACAAGTGGCCGAATGATTATGCTTACTGGAGTGCCGTTTCCTTAGGAAGGCAGGCTCCAGTGTTGCACTGAGGCATATACACTGCCCTAATGTACTTAAAATAATTATCCTACCTAATGAAGACATGGACATCGGTTTTACTGAGTGTATTGGTGAAAGAACACTGGGTAAAGGGTAGTATTTGATGTGTTTGTGTGTGTGTGTGTGTGTGTGTGTGTGTGTGTGTGTGTGTG
>JADRCD010217417.1:15233-31562 GCA_019843815.1 Montemys delectorum
AATTGTGAGCCAGAGTAACAGACTAAACCCTAAACCCTTTCTCCTTACGTAGCTTTTGGTATTTTATCCTATCAACAGGAAAGTAAAATAAGACAGTGACTGTGTGGAGTGAGTGAGTGAGTGTGTGTGTGTGTGTGTGTGTGTGTGTGTGTAATATAAAGGTGACTTTGGGTATTGATTCTCACTTTCTGTCTTGTTTGTGGCAGGGCCTCTTGTAAACCCCCTGCACCCTGTCCCATGAATTTCTGTGGATTCGCCTATCTCCTGGTGTAGTAGAAACACCAGGATAACACACATGATGCTTGCATGCCTGGATTTATGTGGTCTCTGGTGACTTGAACTCGAAGACTCCAGTGTGCAAGGCAAGTACCTGACCAGTGAGCCACCTCCATAGTCCAGAATGCTGTGCTTGACTACACAGTTACACTAGGTGAGTTTCCCACTCCCTACATTTTAGTTGAGCTCCCTGAAAAGTGACACTGCAACAGAGGTTGGGAGGAGGGAGTTTATTGCGATGATATCTGGGAGGACGTGAGTATGGACGAATAAAACAGGAGGGAGTAGGACCTGTGCGATGAGTGGGTTGCAGCTGTGCGCAATAGAGGACAGGTCATAGGGCCAGGCAGCAAACATGCGCAGGGTGAAAGTGTTCTTTAAAGAAGATCAAAATGGTTAGACACCAGCTGTAGAATCTCATTGGCTAAAGACTGCCTTTGGGAGGGAGTGCTCTGACCCTAGGACTCAGGAGGGACAGCTGATGTACAACCCTCTGTGCACCTTTCCCACAAGTGGAGAGCTTATCCCTAGGGGGTGCTCTGACCCCAGGACTCAGGTGAGATCGACATTTTCTCTCCAGTGACTTTTTTAAGGCGGGACCAACCAGGAGGCACAGGCCGCAGAAGCTGCAGAGCAACTGGGACAAGGTCCTTCATTCATCCATGTGCACCCAGGAGGGACTGCTGCTTCACAGCCCTGTGCGCACTGGTCTTAAAAGGGAAGAGCTGATCTCCTAGAAGTGCTGACACAGGCTTATTGACCCACAGGAGGAACAAGCTACAGCCAGAGACAGCAAGAACAGCTAACATCGGAGTTTAACAGGTGGCGAAAGGCAAAAGCAAGAATCCTACCAACAGAAACCAAGACTACATGGCTTCATCAGAGCCTAGTACTCCCACCACAGCAAGTCCTGGATATCCCAAAACACTGGAAAAGCAAGATTTAGATCTAAAATGATATCTCATGATAGTGATCGAGATATTTAAGAAGGACATAAATAACTCCCTTAAGAAAAAACAGGAGAACACAGGTAAACAGATACAAGCCCTTAAAGAGGAAACACAAAAATCCCTTAAAGAATTACATAAAAGCACAACCAAACTGATGAAGGAATTGAAAAAAACCATCCAGGACCTAAAAATGGAAGTAGAAATAGTTAAGAAATCACAAAGAGAAACAACTCTGGAGATAGAAAACCTATAAAAGAAGTTAGGAGTCATAGATGCAAATATTACTAACAGAATACAAGAGATAGAAGAGAGAATCTCAGGTGCAGAAGACACCATAGAAAACACTGACACAACAGTCAAAGAAAACGCAAAATGCAAAAAGCTCCTAACCCAAAACATCCAGGAAATCCAGGACACAATGATTAGACCAAACCTAAGGATAATAGGTATAGAAGAGAGTGAAGACCTCCAACTTAAAGGGCCAGTAAATATCTTCAACAAAATTATAGAAGGAAACTTCCCTAACCTAAAGAAAGAGATGCCCATGAACATACAAGAAGTCTATAGAACTCTAAATAGACTGGACCAGAAAAGAAATTCCTCCCGCCATATAATAGTCAAAACAACAAATGCACTAAACAAAGAAAGAATACTAAAAGCAGTAAGGGAAAAAGGACAAGTAACATATAAAGGCAGGCCTATCAGAATTACACCAGACTTCTCACTAGAGACTATGAAAGCTAGAAGATCCTGGGCAGATGTCATACAGACCCTAAGAGAACACAAATGTCAGCCCAGACTACTATACCCAGAAAAACTTTCAATTACCATAGATGGAGAAAACAAGATATTCCACAACAAAACCAAATTCACACAATATCTTTCCACAAATCCAGTACTATAAAGGATAATAGGTGGAAAACACCAACATAAGGAGCAAAACTACACCCTAGAAGAAGCAAGAAGGTAATCTTTCAACAAATCCACACAAACCTAATTCCACCTCTTACAACAACAACAACAACAAAAAATAACAGGCAGTAACAATTACTTTTTCTTAATATATCTTAATATGAAAATTAATATTACCATCATATCCTAATTGATTGAAATTCAAAAGTATGAGGAATTAGAAATTTGTTGGCTATCATCCAGTGGCCTCTGTAATTTGGTAATTGGAGAAATAGGTCCAATACTGTATAATCCATATACACAAAAGAACACACTTGGTATGCACTCTCTGATAAGTGGATATTTGCCCAGAAACTTAGGATACCCAAAATACAATCCATAAACCACAAGAAACTAAAGAAGAACGAAGATCAAAGTGTGGATTCTTCATTCCTTCTTAGAAGGGGGAACAAAATACTCATGGAAGAAGTTACAGAGACAAACTATGGAGTAGAGACTGAAGGAAGGAGAATCCAGAGACTGCTCTACCTGGGAATCCTTCCCATATTCAATCGCCAAATCCACTATTGTGGATGCCAGCAAGTGCTGGCTGACAGGAGCCTGATATAGCTGTCTCCTGAGAGGCTCTGACAGTGCCCAACTAATACAGAAGTAGAGGCTCATTAGCCATCCATTGGACTGAGCACAGGGTCCTCAATGAAGGTGCTAGGGGAAGGAGCCAAGGAGCGGAACGGCTTGCAGCCCCTTAGGATGAACAACAATATAAACTAACTAGAACCCTCAGAGCTCCCAGGGAAGAAACCACCAACCAAAGAGTACACATGGTGGGACTCATGGCTCCAGCAGCATATATAGCAGAGCATGGCCTCGTCGGTCATCAATGGGAGGAGAGGCCCTTGGCCCTGTGAAGGTTCTGTGCCCCAGTGTAGGAGAATGCCAGGGCCAGGAAGTGGGAGAGGGTGGTCTGGTGAGCAGGGGGAGGGGGAAGGGAACAGTTTTTTTTTTTTTTTTTTCCTGGAGGGGAAACCGGGAAAGGAGATATATATCATTTCGAATTTAAAGCTATGTAAATAAAAAGACTGCCTTTGGAGCCAACTCTCCAACCACAGTGAGCTGCGTACAGGGAGGAGATCCTACTTCTTCTTGGCCTGGCTGCTACCTGTGATGGCTTAGGGCTAAGAAGGAGGGGCGGAAGCCAGCATCAGAATGGCTATAAAGCAGGGCACTTCTGCTATGGAGCAAGGGCCCTGTACTGGGGCTGCTCGTGAAGCACAGGGTCCACCAGAGTGCCATTGACTTCAGGGTCATGACTGTCATCCGTAGAAAAGGCAAGACCTCAGGAGTCTGTGCTCAGCACTCCAGCCAAGTTCTAATTGAAGTTACTAGGAGCTAAGTCAGGGGACACCTTTGTTTTGGCAGAGGAAAATAATTTCATAGCACATGTCACATTGAGTAAAAAATGAGATAAACTTCACCTATACGAAACCAAGTCTATTTTTACAAAGACACTCCTCTCACTTGAAGAATCAAGCAAAGCCATTTACTACCCACCAAGTACCAGAGATTTCCTGTTTTCAATATCTTTTGTCATACAGTTTTTTCTTTTTACATGTAATATCTATAATATTGCTATGAAGTGTTGTCGTGAGTAGTGTGTGAAATGATGTTGCCTCCTACTGCTGTTAGATTTTTCTTTTTAATTTTGATTGGGTGTGTGTGTGCGGGTGTGTATAGCTTTGTGGACCTGTGTGAGCATAGGTGGAGGCCAGAGGTCAATGTTGGGTACCTTCTGTCGCTTTGTATTCTGAGGTAGCTCATTGCTGTGGCTAGACTGGCTGGCCAGTTGAGAATCTGCTTGTCTGTGGCACTCTTAGCATTGTTGGGGGTTACATGATCACACAGCCATGCCTGTATTTTACATGGTATTGGGGGTTCTGAACTCAGGCCCTCATGCTTGCCCAGTAAGCCACATCTTTTTTCAGACAGGATGCTTTCAAACTAGGTATACAGCAGAGCATGACCTTGAGATTTCATCCTGTTGTTTCCTGGGGGCTTGATTCTAGGTGTGCACCTCCATGCACAGTGTTTTGGTGCAATAATCAGACCCCAGGCCCATGTGTTGCAATACAAGCATTCCAGCAACTGAACCATGCCCCCAGTCCCAGTGTTGGATCTGATGAAATACGTTATTCTTGATGTTTCCAATTTAAATCAGCATTTGCAATTCAAGCTCATAATTCCTTTGCAGGCCAAGTCACAGCCAGCCCCTTATCGCTGAGGCTTGGATGGATTCACTTTTAACACATTTCCTTCCAGAGGAAAAATGTAAATTTAAACAAGTGGAGTCACTACTGATTGACTCTAAGCAGAGAACTGAATATTTTCCTTAAAATGACTGACGATTAGTGGTAACAGATACACTAGGTGAAAGGGGAGGTAAAGAAGGTTAATCAATGGCCCTCCCAAGGTGATATTTAGCTTGACACGGACTTCCTGAGACTTCTCAGAGAAGTCCTTTCTATGCTCAGTGTTTAAGGCAGCTAGCTTTCTACCAAGAAGCTAGGGAGAATAGAGTAACTAAAGTGTCTGCTTGCTCTTATTCTCTGTGTTTTCTCCCACTCTTTTCTGCATAATAGCCCTTAAAACTAGCCATGGTTTGATCTATAGCTGAGGGAACCTCCTATGAACCTAGCACAACAGATTTGAGGGATAATGCTCCCCATTTGGTAGGAAGAAACCCAAGTAAAGCAGTTAAAACACCATATTGAGGTAGAGTAGAGAGACATTCTACTGGTGGACAACCATTGTCCAAGTGAAACTGTTCTCTAAGTTCTTCCTACAGTTAAGCAACTAGCCCTTTCTAGCGCGGGAGCTCTCAACCTTCGTAATGCTCAGACCCTTTAATACAGTCCTTCATGTTGTGGTGAACCCCCCCCCAACCACAAAAGTATTTTTGTTACTACTTCATAACTGTAATTTTGTGGTTGTTATGAACCCTACTGTAAATATCTGATATGCAGGCTATCTGAGATGCTAACCCGAAAAGGGTAGCATCGAAGACCTGGGCTCTATGTAAAAGCGTAGGGTATCATTAAGACCCAAGGAGCAATGGGAAAACATGGATTCTACGGTGATTTCCACTAGACGAGACAGTGCTGAACATCTAGAAGCTGTCCAGTATGCCCAGTGGAATAAAGCAACCATTCTTTCTACAGTTAGGATAACTTCATGCTGTACCATGCCTTTCTAGACCCTTCTGTCTAGATCTATATCCTTCAAGGCTACCTGTAATCCAGTTTTATTATTGTTCCACACACCAAAGCTAAAGCCCACTCTACACCGTGAATTATCTGGAAACAGCCAGTCCCGAATGGAACGGACTTGATAAAGGAATGGAAATCTCAGACAAGTTGCCACCAGCAGGTTTGCAGTCAACGTTGACCATTTCTGCACTAAGAAACTGTACTTGTGAGAAGTATGCCAACATCACCTCCACGGCTTCCCAGGCCCAGGTCCTGTACTTGGGATCGTGAGTCAGTCGCCACATGTACATGTACGTCTCGATAACCTCTGGCCGTAAGATGTAGTACTTTTCATTTTGCCTCGTGGCAATAGCTTCCACACCGCCATCAAATCGAAATGCTTCTGGTCCCAACTTCACATCTAGAGCACATGCAATCAGTTAGCAGGGGTTACCTCCTGAATAAGGGTAGGACCTTGACAAAGTCAGAAACCCCAGAATGATTAAGGGCTAGTTATATACGCCATACAATACACGATAGTCAAGGTACTTCTAAACTTGTATCAGTTAAAAGAATCCATCTTAGAAAATGACAATTCTTTTTTTTTCTCTCTTTGTCCCCATTTAACTCCTATTTACTGAACACCCACAAGGTGTTTATAAGGTACTGCAGCCATTTGCTAGGTAGCTGAAAGCTTAGTGGTTGAGAGTTCTCTTAGAATGTCACAAAAGGCCAGTTATTTAATCTTTGTGTTTAAATATCTATTTTATAAATAGGAAGCCAGACACATAATCTCTTTACGGGGCTTTGGGGAAGTTTTCTCTTTGTATTGGATCACAGACCCTTGCTCAGTGTTACTGAGATAAAGCCAAGGTCAGTAAATAAGCTTAAACTTGAATGGCCTGTTTCTTTGTTACTTGACAAACTAAGGTGTGTCTTTTTGGGTAAAGCAGTGACTTCTATGTACAAGCGTAATTCCTTTCAAGATATTAGTCTCATCAAATTTCACAGTGGTTTTCTTTCTCCTCCCTCTCTCCTCCTCCCGGATGATGGCCTAGGGCAAAGCCCTTTACTGAATGAAGTGAAAGCTTGAGGGAATGGCACGTGAATGGAGAGTGATACATACTCACATGTGCGATTGTAAGATTCATGACAAGTGCGGGCGATTTCAGCCCCGAGTTCAAGGTAGTGTTGGGCCCTGGCTTCGGGAGCTCCATCTGCCCCAAGTGCAAACATGCCCCCTGCAAAGCAGGTCAGGTGGCCCATCTTGTGTTCCAGGAGGCCTCCTTTCCACTCTGCGATGTACGTTAGTCCCCCGCTCGACTTGCGGATCAAGTGAGTCTCGATGGCCTGAAAAGAAGGCATTTTAAATAGTCTGTACCTTACTCAAATTCATAAATTCTATATTATTATTGTGTAATCAACTATTTCCTTTTCTGTCCTCCTTTTCTGCGAGACATGGCTTTGTTATAGATCACAGACTGCCTCGACTTCACTATGCAGGGTGGGATTGCCGTTTGCAGCAATTCTCCTGCCTCAGCTCTTGAGTGCTGGGATTATAGGCATATGCCAACAACAATCTCAGTTTTATATTATAATTAAAAGCATACACACATACTTTAATTGTGTATGTGAACACAACTCAAACAACTACAATTTCAAACGCTGTTTGAGATTTGCTTATTGTCTCAAATCTAACTTCATCAGAAAAGTTCCTGCTTTCTGCATTCTTTCCATGTTCCACTCATTCACCTGGTTAGGATTTTCTCTATGGGCTCGGCCCCCTTGCCATTCTCATTCCCTAAATACCATTCCTTTCTCAAAGACAGGACACTGACTCCATGTCTCAGCTGAGTCAGTTCAAAGCCCAGGTCCCACTGTCACTGAAGAACAGAACATGGCTGGGGGTCTAAGATCCATGATGGGGTTATTGTTGTTGTCTCTCTCTTAGGCTTGAGCAGCAGAAGAGGAATGCAGAGCTGGGCCGTTCTGGGTCAGAGTGCATGGATTTAGATGGTATCTCTGATGCTGTTGGGGAATGCTGCAGGTCACTTGTTCCGCAGATCTGTAGGTCTGAGTGCACTCGCCATCCATAACATGGAAACAATGTTGCCTACGGTGAAGACTGCAGCATTTTGTTTAAAAGAAGTCAGTATAGACACGAGCACTGCTAAGCTACTTTTTTACATCTCATATGAGGTGATAAGAGACACCGATCCAACTGGATGGTTAGGGGGAGATGGCTCAATAAAGCATGGAAAAAAGCTGCCAATGGTGGCATCTGCTGTAATCTCAGTGTTCAGGATGAGAAAGTCGGTGGCCTGGGCCTCGCTGGCCAGAGTAGCCTCATTAGTGCGCTCCAGGGCAATAACGGACTATGTCACGCACAGACAGACAAGGAGGACAGCCCCTGAGGAATGACCCGAGTTGACCTCTGCCCACATGCACGCATGTGTACCTACATACACACTGAGAAATTAAGTCACGCTCATCTCCTCTTTATTCTATTGAGAAACATACTACTGTAAGTTAAAAACTTTAAAGCAAATGATACTCAAATCAAAGATTAAAAAATAATGTTTACAAAACTCATTTGTAAGATATATTTTATTTATGCCCATGGACTACTGATATTATCAAAAAAGTAGGTTAGAAATAGAATAAGTCTTGTATTTAAAAAAAAAAATCAGAAAGTATGAACTAGGTTTGGAATTGCTAATTTCCAATTCTTCTGATGGAAAGAGATCACTTTGACCCAGGAAGAAAAGGACTTTCATGGGCTCTGCAGTGATCTCTGTTGTCAGAAAAAGTTGGGTTTTCAGGATGCACATTTGGGAAGGTAAAAGAATGACTGAGAATGCGTATGTAACCCCCTCTACCTTTATTAGAAATAAACAAACAAAAGCAAGACAGTCAGAAATAAATGAACACCGCTGTGCTCATTAGCTGTGGTTAAGCTAATTTTATTGATGGTTTAGTTATCACATTAATATTTCATTCTCATTTAATGCAACTGAACATCTTAGCTATTTACAATTCTCATAACACAAATTGCAATAAAGTCCTTCAAGCAGATACTTGTTCATCACCCAGGAAATTATTCTTTCTCCATGGCAAGAGTAATAGCTTTTGAGCACAGATTAGAGCAACATTATTACCCTGTTATGGAGAGTGAATAAACTACTATATTCTTCTTCGCGTGAGTCTGACCAACTTGCAGCCTCCTAAAATAAACCATGATGAAGTTCTGTGCCCAAAGCAATGGTTTTGTGTGGAAATGGAAAAATATAAATATACCTTAATATGACTCTAATAAATAAAATTGTGTGTGTGTCAGGTCTATAGGGAAGTGATTGAGGAGGAAGAAGAGTATGAAACATTCTGTGGTTTATTCTTCTATATTTGTATGAATTTGATGAAGCCTGTGAACTCTTAAAGGATACATCACCTGTCCATATATCTTGTCCCATTACAGATTCTTTGTACTGGTGTCCAGGGAAGGCCATAATAACCAGCCGAGAGGTCAAAGTACTGTCTAGTTAAAGCACTCCTATCCGAATCCACCTAAGGCTAAAAGATATGCCTGTGTCCCCACTGACTCAACAAGTCAGAACAATAATATACACCGCCTTCCTCTTCCTAAAACAGGTTTTGTTTATGTTTTGTATTTGTTACGTTCTTCAGGCTGGCCCATGACCTACCTCCTGGTGTCAACGGAGCCTTATGCCCCAGGGGTGAATTACTGCTCCTGTCTCGTCTCAATCACATTATAAATATCTTTTACTTATACTTTGAAGTTTTGTACATGTATGCAATGTGTTTTGATCACATTTACCCTCCTCCAAACCCTTCGCCATGTTCTTCCAGCCTCCCTTCCTTACTTCTTTTAAAGAAAAAAAAAAAAAAGAACCCACCCCAACCCCCCACTGAGTGTGACCAGTGCTGCCCTAATGCACTGTAGGGGATGTGGAAGTGGAAGCTAACCTTGTGAAGGAAAGGTGGGATGGAGAGTGAGGTGCCACAAGCTCCGGAGACTCCTCAGAGAGTCCGGATCTGCCATACAAGGCACTAGACCTAAATTTGTTCTGGGCACACCTGGAGACCAAGGCCAGAGAGCTGGTCTCTTCCCAGGCTTCACAGAAATCCTCACACTGAAGACAGTTCCTTAATTACCTCACTAGGCAGGACTTTCAATAGAGCACGCTGACAGTGTGGCAAGATGCTATGGGGACTTGGGGTTGGGTCAAACCCTGTATAAAAGCTTATGGGCTCAGCAATAAACTTAGATCTGTATCCTGATACTGGTCTCTGGAGTCAGGTTTCCTGAGATGTGTCATGTGACTCTATGGTCTCTCTCGCCTACCCCCACCCCCACCCCGGGTCTTGTTGCCACAGGACACATAGGTGTAACGTTATGGGAAAGCCTACCAACGGCCAACACCATGAAGAAAACAGACTCCCCAACCCAGCATATATGTGGCAGATGTGCGGCAAGGTCTTTATGCAGGTCCCCCAACAACTGGAGTAGGGGCCATCCGGGAATCTGTTCCCTGTCCGTGGATCCTATTCCTCTAACTGGGCTGCCACCTTGTCTGGCCTCAGTGGGAGAGGATGCGCCTAGTCTTGAAGTGAGTTGATGATGTGCCAGGATGGGGGGGATAGTGGGGGGGGAGGAGAAGTTGATAGGGATGGGAGAGAGGGACTGTGTGTGTGGGGCTACAACAAGGATGAAAAGTGAACAAATAAATGAATTAATAAAATAAAGGAAAAGAGACTCTTCTCCCCTAGTATCCACCAACTGTGAAAAGCTCCTCAGCTGGTCATGGGAGCTCGTGAGCCCCTCCCAATCCATGATGGAATGGCAATGTCTTGATTTTGTACAATAAAGCACAACTTGGGTAAGAAAAGATTGTTAATGCTGCTTTTAAACTCAGCACTTTGTTTTTTCTAACTTTGCTCCCAAACTTGAAAATATACAATGGGTTGTTTTTTTTTTTCTCTTTTTTACAATTAAGAGTCAGAGAAAACACTTTGCCTCATTTGTTCTTAATGGATTTTCCTGTCATCTGTTTATATAAACACTCACAGTTACATGAGAACAGTTCTAGAAATTAGGGGAAAAATTACTTCAAACAATATTTCAAAAGGGCCTTTCTTGGACTATCAAAGGCCTTAGAGGGCGACTTTGAAATGAAAACAGTTAAAATGTCTGCCAGGATGCAAATCAGATGACGTATGCAAATCAAATTATACTGAAAAGAATTCTCAAGATTAACACCCAAAACCTCATTGGGAGGAGAAAAAGTAACCTTTATAAGAATGGGCTCTCTAGCGGTACCAAATGAGGACAGGAGCAGAGGGACCACGGTGTAGCTTGCATTTGGTGCTCATCACAGGCTGTAATAAAGGCTCCGTTACAGTTTCTGATGCCTGTTTGTGAGAGTGAAGAAGGGCTGTGATTTGTTCAATGAAGCCCTCAACTGATGCTGGGAGGACAAGTACAGAATACTCCATCCTGCTAGCCAGGTCAACGCAAGCTACACTATATTCCAACAAACAATCCGCTCAGACCTATAGAGAGGATAGCACATTTAGGATAAAGACTGAAAATAAATGGCATTACAAGTGTCTAAGGTCACATGTGATAGTGTGTGCCTGACATCCCAGCACTTGGGAGGTGGAAGCAGGAGGGATAGTTTAATGTCATGGTTCTACACCATCCTGGGATAGATGAGGGCCCATTTCAACTCTTTTCCCCCTATACATGAATAGTATTGACTACAGTAATATCTGAGCCTTCGAGGAAAAAGGTGCATTTTCCCTGGAGTTATAATTTTATTAGATCTCTGGAGATAAGTTCAAATAACAGGAGCACTGGACTGTCAGTGAGCATCAGCAATTTCAACTTAGCCAGTTTTCAGAATATAAACCCTAGATTCCTTCCCCATAATGGAAAACATAGCAATACGGAAAGAGCATAGTCACATTCTTAGGGAAGGGGTATATCTCAGGCAACGAGCCTTCAGGCAATGACACTGGGGCGACATAATAGAGACACCAATAGGATGTTAGTAGACAGCGTCATCTTCAGGGAACACTGTCTTCTATAAGATCTCTTGACTTGACCAGAATGGTTTCTGGTCTATGACCCTCTGCCTTCACACAGGTGATTATATAGCTCAGGTTGGTCTGGAACTCACTCTGTAGCCAGTCTGACTCTAAACTCAAAGCAGTCCTCTTACCTGCGCACACCTCCTCCCCAAATGCTGGAGGTACAGGGAGCCACCATTATGCCTGGCTAGATATATGACTCAGGTGGGATTTGAACTACATAATACTTTCACCGTTCTGTTAGAGCTAAAATTGTAAAGATGGTTATTATGGTTAAAATGACACTGCAGACATTGAACCCTCCCTAACTGAAAATACTTTATAAGCCACTCATGAGGCACTCTACTTTTTTTTTTTTTTTTTTTTTTTTTAACATCAAAGTCTGATTAATATGCAAGTTGTAAGGCAGAACTGACTCGAAAGGATGATTTTAAATATTGGCTTACCTGGACAGCATCAAAATACATCTTCTTGGCTTCGAGATCTGTCTTGTCAGACATTAACCATGCCTTCAGCAGATATTCATAAAAGCTGTCTCCAAGCCCTCCAACTGACACATGATCTGAAAGAGAGAGGGAAGTGAATTTCCCGGTGACTCAGCTTTTAATTCAGATAGTGCAGCAAAATCGTATCAGTGGCTAGGCTTCAAAACCTGCCAGCTGCAGCTCAATGGAATATGTGAGTCCCAACAAGTCCCCTCTTTCCAAACGATCTCCTGAAACCAGCAGGTGGGCTGTGAAGTCATGTGATGGCTCCTCAACAGTCTCTGGGCTACTCCTGCAAACATGATGAGAAATAATGGGGGGTAGGGTATCAACATTTAATTCTGAAAACCTCGTTCTCTACTAAAAGAAAAAGGCAAATTAAAATGTTCCATAATCTATATTTAAGTGTTTTAATTTTAGTTTAGATCCATTAAAATTTTAGGCATTAAATAAAACAAAAAATAGCAAGCCAGAGACTCGTTGCGTTCACGTCATTTTTTTGTTTTGTTTTAAAGAATTTTTTTATTCTAAGTTTGAGAGGAGAAAGCAGATGTGACAAGTGTCCTAAAATGGATGAAAGCAGGGCTGGAGTGCTCCAGCCATGGCTCAATGGTTAAGAGCAGTGGTTGTTCTTCCAGAGGGCACTAGTTCAATTCCCAGCATCCACATGGCAACTCAAAAGTGTCTGTGATCCAGCTCCACTCGATTTGACATCTTCACACAGACATACATGTAGGCAAAACCACCAACGCACATAAAAGAAAACTAAGTACCTCCACCTCAAAAGAGCAGCCAGGAGGTGGTGGTACATGCCTTTAATCCCATCACTTGGGAGGCAGAGGCAGGTGGGCTCTGGGAGTTCAAGGCCAGCCTGGAGTGAGTTCCAGGACAGCCAAGGCTCTGTCACACAGAGAAACCCTGTCCTGAAAAACCAGAAGGAAGGAAGAAAGCAGAACTGCTTGACTGTTTGTCTTCTCACACTTCAATCCCACAGTCCACCTCGACCGCCGTGGACTATTGATTATGTTGGTCTAAGGCAAAGATCACCTATCTGCATGCACCTGCAAGCCAGGTTTCCGGCACATCTTTACAGCAAGAAGATGGCCACCGAGGCTAGGAGAGAGCACAGGATGGCTGAGAGCCACTGGACCCCACAGCCCACACTGCGCCCCGCATACGGATACTTTCATCATAAAACACCAACCATAGGTCGAATGAATCTTTTTTTAAGCACATTAATGAATTTTTTTTTTAAGCACATTGCTTCCAAACCTCAAGCACAATCGATGTGAAACGCCATGCCCAGACCTGAGAGAACTTGTCTATTAAGAAAATGGCCTTTCAAGGTTTTGTAACACAGAGCTAACTCTGAAATGAAATGATGATTTCTTGACTTGGTTATCCAGGAATGCATTAGTATATCTCTAGCTGTAAAGAACTATTCTGCTGCCTAGCCAACAACTTCTCTTTGAATCTACATGGGTGCTGAAAACAAGTTATTTTCTTCCTTCCTTCCTTCTTCTTTCCTTCCTTCCTTCCTTCCTTCCCTTCCTCCCTCCCCCCTTCCTCCCTTCTTCACCTTCACATCCTGGTCAGGTTTCCACTCACCTATCTACAGACACTGGAATTCAGGGGTCAATGAGTCTGGGAATGTAGCTCAGTACAGGCCACTCATTTAGCTAATGTTAAGACTCTGAGTTCAATTTCCTAGCAACACACACACACACACACACACACAGACACAGACACACACACACAGACACACACACACACACACAGACACACACACACACACACACACACACACACACACAGAGTAGAGCAAGAGCCATTAAATGGCTATTTAAAAAATTACATTGTCTGATTCCCCTGCCCACAAGCAGTGAGCTCTGGAACGCTACACACTGTACTTCCCATGTGTCTTTTGAGTCCCCCTCGCCTTCCTCTCGGTTCCTAATGCTGTGATCCTGGCTCAAGTCATCACCAGTTCTGTCCTAGGCAGCTTTAACTGACAGCTTGACACAGCCTACAGTCACCTAGAAATGACTCCCAAGTAAGAGACAGACTGGCTCAGATTGACCTATGGGCGTACCTGGGAAGAGAAGGTTGCTTTCTTTGTTACTAGGAGCACTCAGTCGGTGCGCCGTACCACCTAGACAGGTGGTGATGGCCTGTTTAAGAAAGTTCCAAGAAGTTCAAGCCTGGGAGTAAGCCAGCTAGCATAGTTCCTTCGTGGCTTCTGTTTCACGTTCCTGACTGCCTGAGTGTGCGCCTTTCCTGTGTAAGTTACTTTGGGCCAGGGTTTTATCACAGCAACAGGAAGGACACAGAACAGCTCATGCTTCTCGCTGCTGTAGTGCTCACTTATCTCACTTCCTGCCTTCCCTCTCATAGAGGCGTGCGATTTCTGCCGAACTTTAGTAAAATTCAGTAGCAAGGTCACTTCCTCAACTGTCACAGCACTGGGCAGTCCTGCGCATGCTCACTGCGCTCAGCACGTCCCTCTCTGCAAGCTGCTCTGGTGTCAATCAACCTCTCTCCACACTCTTGGCACCCGGGGGCCCCTTCGCAGGAGAATCTGGTCACCACTCACTCAAAGCCCTTAGACCTTGCCTCTTTTGGAACCAGGAAGGACTTGCATTTCTCAGTCTCCTCCGTGCCATCGGTCACTTGGTCTTTGCTCACTTTTCATAATTCTTCAAAATTATCAGTGTCCGTCTCCCTCTGGGCTTCGGTACGCCTTATTTACGAATGAAAAGGACATACTTCATATCGAGGATCACACACACAGACCATCCCTGAAAACCTTGAAGGCCTGCTCCCCTCCCCCTTGCCCCACCCCCTTTAAAAGTTTTTGGACAGCATGCCGTTGCTACACTTTTATTTCCAGAATGTGGTCCAAGTATTTTGCCTCACCACCAAGTCCTGATCCATAAGGGCAGAGATGGATCCTTATGTTCCACACTGGGCCCTGACAAGCCTCTTTCCTTCAAAACTAAGTAATATCAATGTTAATAGGGACCTATTCCAACTAGCAGGGCCCGATTTTATGTATTTAAATATGCAATTTCCTTATTATGAATAGTCCAGAATCATATGAATTCAATTTTAGGGAGAAATGTTTTTAAAGTGGTAGGTCTGATGTCTTAAAATAGCAGCACATGACCTTTACAGTTTCCTAAATGAATTACCGCAGAAACCTCTGACATTTACAAAGTAAATAGATGAAGTCGGGTCTCATCAATAATGAGACCTGCTGTTGTAAGCATGGCTGTAAGGAGACAAACGCAAGTGATGCATGGCAAAGCAAATCCCTGTCCAGTTACTGTCAAAATAACAAGGGCCGAATGAAGTTATGGGGAATGATGGCCCCAATCCAGACATGCCCTTCGGAGTCAGAACAACGACAGGAAAGCTAACAGCCTGGAAAGGCTGGGGATTGCCCCCTTGGGTGATGAGTCCATAATGAGGGAAGAACAAGCTTGGGCGTCCGGGAGTATTTTAAAGAAAAACGTGTTATAAAACAATATATTTACTTCAGTTAATTTCAGTGTTAGTTAACTTAAAAATTTTTGAGGCTATCAAAAATCAAAGTTAAGGAACAAAGAGGCGCATCATGCTTTTGATAATTTTGGTATTTCATTCACTGAGTTTTCCTATCCTAGGTCTGGGTGATAGTTTGTGTGGTGACAGAGTTCTCTGTAACTTCTTAGTGGGCAGAGAAGAGAAGATTTTTTTCAGAGGGACCACAAACTCCAGAAAAACAGAAAATTTGGTATTTTCATGCCTAACAGTTCTAAATGAGTAGTCACTCAAATCTTATGTTCTTTTCTAAAGGGGTAAATTATGATTTTTATTCTGGGTAAGACTAGGTCCCATACAAAGATTTCTAATATAATGACAACAAAACAGTAAAACAACAACAACAACAACAACAACAACAACAAAAACAACAACAACACACGGGATCAAAATAATTGCTTTTCCTTAATTTTTAACAACCTTCATATGAATCTAAATTTATCTGTCCACAGCATTCTTTCAGTGCTACTAGTGACTCAAAACACACACACACACACACATACACACACACACATACACGCACACACACACACACACACATATAGACATACAGACACAGAAACACACCAACACAGACACACATACAGACACAGACACACACAGTCTCTCTTTCTCTCTCTTTCACACACACACACACACACACACACACACACACACACACACACACACGCATGCACGCACGCAAGCACGCACCTCTTGTCTACTAGCAATGATCACAAAGCCCATTCTCTCATGGCTAGGGGATGCTCTTTAGCCACAGCTAAGAAGCAG
>JADRCD010217418.1:0-19584 GCA_019843815.1 Montemys delectorum
AAGAAAGAAAGAAAGAAAGAAAGAAAGAAAGAAAGAAAGAAAGAAAGAAAGAAAGGCAAGCAGGCAGAGAGAAAGAGAGAGAGGGGGAGTTATATAATTGAGAAATGGCACCTGCCATCTATTGCTGGCTTCTACAAACATGCACTTGCACTTATGCATGGAGCTATCTTGAGTACATACACCCACCCCCAGGTACACACAAACACAGTATTACAACACACATATGCCCACACAAATACACACACACACACACACACACACACACACACACACACACACTATGATTCATGTTAAGGAAAGAAAAGATGGAATTAGAGTAAAGATTTGTTTTTGATTCTAGATGTACAAGTTTAAATTCATGGTTAATAACCTTATTACTCTGTACCTGTGAGAATACACTGGCTAGGAAAGAGTATAGGCTTGAGAAAAACTTTTGTATTATGGCCAAGAACAAAAGGGAAAGAGCCAGAGAGCAGAGTCTTGAACTCCCATTAGAGTATAGCCCCAGTGTTCTGAATTTCCTGCTTGGACATCCCAGCTCCTAAAGGTATCGTCATTCCAGTAGTGCCACAGCCTTTAGCCCCTGGCCCCTTATAGTAGCATCTACACCAAAACTATAGCAACCATGATCTAGGTATGGTTGAGCCTTTTAAGGCAGGGTTCATAGAAGGGAAGAAGTACAAGCAAATATCAATATCTTTCCACACTCCTGATTTTTCGTAGTCAACAAAATATCTCTATGTACTTATGCAGAAAGGAAGCTTAATATACATTGCCCGGATTACTACATGTGGGGTAAAACTGTAGATTGTCTTCTAACTATAGCATCCAGATTTTGCAATAAAACAGGTAGTTTGATCATTACTTTTAAGGGAGCAATTCAATCCCCAATTAAAGGCCTGATGTACATAAACAGATACACTATTCCCTTAACACTCACACAGAGAAGTTACTTTTTAATTGCCTTGCTTATGATTTTAACTTCAAAGCCAGTAATAGTTTTTGAATTAATAACTCATTTATATAGTGCTATTTGATATGGTGATATTTAATTAATGAGTTCATAACTCCAGTGGTACATTGTCTTTCTGACAGCTCCTCAAGTTGTTAGTTTCCATATTGCTGACTCTTTGTCTGATAACCATTCTTAGAGAGGTCAATTTTTGCCTGTATAATCTTTCTGGACTGGATGATGAAAAAATAATGTCTCTTTCAGAGATAAAGACTACTCTTTCATGACTCTCGTGTGTGTGATGGCTCCAGGATCAGATGGAATTTCACAGTTTTGACTTAAACAGAGAAATCAAGAATCATCTCCTATGGTGTTGTCTATAATGTGACTTGGCCCCTCAACAAAAGCTTTGTAGATAAGCAGGTAGATGAGCAAGGTCACATGTCTCCCTTCTTCTTTCCTACCCTACTGGAGCCCACTGTGCTCTTTCAGACTACCTATCTCCCATGCAACTGACAAGAGTTGGCAAACAATGGTTCTTGACTTAAGAATTCTTTTCATTTTTAAATTGTCTTTATTGTTGAAATTTTTATATACATATAAATTAAAATATCATACCTGCCCCCATTTCCCTCCTCCATTTTTTCCATATCTTGCCATAAAGTCCACTTCCCAATTTAATGTCTGATTTTTTTCCTTTCCTTTCCTTTCCTTTCCTTTCCTTTCCTTTCCTTTCCTTTCCTTTCCTTTCCTTTCCTTTCCTTTCCTTACTAACCTAAGACCAGTATGCATTTCCCATCTGAGCATGGGTGATGCAGCCCCTCACTGAAGCCTGGAAACTGTGCCAGTGTCCACACCCTCAAAATAGTGTTTATCCCTTTTGAGAAACTATCAGTTCACTCAGTAAGGGTGTACCAATTGGCCCTATATAAAGGGGGCTACAAATTGACCCTCAGTAAGGGGGTGTGAGCTGGAGGTCATCTGCCCCATCTATGCTACATTCTGAGTGATTCAATCTTGTTCAGGTCTTACCTAGGTAACACTAAGCCTTGTGAGTTCATGAGGTATGCTGGTCATGGCAAGTCCAGAAGACAACATTTTGAAGCACTCCTCCCAATCCTCTGGCTCTTACAGCCTTTCTATCTTCTCTTTCAGAATATTATTTTGTGAGCATTTTCCCCTTTATTTTTAAATGTTAGAGGAGAATTTTTAGGAAAAGGAGGAAGAATTATTTAGGCCCTTTTCAGAGAAGTCTTGCTGATTATTGGTAGCTAATAGACATCTGCCTTCAGTTTCTGCGACTGAGGATCTATAACAAGATGGCTCTCCTTTCTGTCTCACTGAACACACGTTCTCTAAGAGTTGGTGACAGTGGTCATGCTCCTCTACAAGAGGTTTCATTTGTCAATAATCTATTCTTACTAGAAAAAAATGTAGATAGCCACCCATAGGACCTTTTGGAGATTCATGATTCAGCTTTACCAGGCACATTTATGTCACCCACTACTGTGGTCCTTTTAAGGAAAGACATTCAAAACTGGGTCCTTCTTTTCAAATGGCTGTAAATGCCCTATTGTAATTTCTGGCACTGAATGGAGCATTTGAAATCAACTTTGTGGAATTTAAAGTTCTGCCCTTTCATAAGGCACTTACAGAGGCACTAATTCAGGGAATTCTCACATGCAGTTGTGAAGTGCTCCCATGTTACCCACATGAGGTTTGTTGGCTGTCTCCAAGAAGCCTGGGATACAAAAAAAAATATATATCACCAAGGACAATGATTGTGAAAAGTTAAGAGGCTGTCTCTCAGCCAGTATCAACTGATTCTCTTTCCTGAAGTTTCGTAATTAATTAAAATTTTAGGCTGGCCTCACAGTGGTGATCCTCCTGTAACATTCTTGTGGGTGCCTGGATTGTGGGTGTATGCCTGCCACTATTTTCAGCTTGATGATATTTTACTTAGCTTCCCTTCATCATCAAATTTTACTAATATGAAGAAAGGAGAATCTGAACAGAATATAGAAAAGAATGATAAAACATAAATATCTCAACTGCAGTGCATACCTAAGGGCTGACCCTTACTAGAATGTTATAGATTACTATAAAGTTAGAATTAATGGTGATTGAAACAACTGAGAGTTATTAACAGGATATGGATTAACACAAATTATAATAAAATTATATACTGCAAATACTAATTATATTAATGATTTTAATTTTAATAATTATTTTCAAAGTGTGTTAGAAATTGGTTTTCTATAGGTAAACTAATAATGATCATAATGATAATAATAGCTACCATCAATGGGGTATATACTATATGTCAGGAACTCTGCTAATTTTTGTATAAACTATGTTAACTGATGAAAAACACTTTGTTATGTGAAGGGTGCATATGCCAAGAAGTCACTAGAGGTGAGAATTAGCTGAAAAAGGGGTTCATTCAAATTTAAGATTTATGGACTTCCCACTTTGGAGATGACACTTCTGCCAGATGTCCTAAGAATTCAGGGACACATTTCCTACGACAGACAATGAATAATGAATATTCCTGTGCCCTTCTGTGTAGAAGTTCATCTCCGCAAGCAGAAGCAGGAGGCCCAGAAAACATACAACCTCTCTCAGCAATCCTTATCTGAAATGGACCATGGAAACTACAGTATTAACTATTTCTGCTTTGGCTAGTTTCGGTCAGATTGGAGTCCATCACCAGTGTCATAAACTATCAAGGGCAGTACTGAGTACTGGGGTATATATATGGAATAGAAAGTTTTATGGAAGTTAGTATAAGAAAATAGAGTTCTGATTTATTATTTTCATACTTCATTTGAAGATATTATATCTTAAATCCAACAAGTAATAATGATGGCTACTATTCATTGAGGATTAAAAATGAGCTCAGTATCAAACAAGTACTTATATATTCTAACATTTGAGTACATTGGCAATACCACTCACATTTTGCTGGTAAAGACATTACAGCTTATGGAGGCTACTTTACTTACCCCTTGCTGTGCAACCAGTGTGGAATTTAGCTACATAACTAGTTATAGTTTGTTAGATGTAAACGATTAATTTTTTAAATATTTAATTTGATCTATGCTACATTTCTTAATTGAATAGAGTTGTTCAGATATATGTGAGTGTGTTCGTGCACGTGTGTTTGTGTGTGTGTGTGTGTGTGTGTGTGTGTGTGCGCGCGCGCATCTATATATACCCAGACCTGTAAGTTCCTTTGCATTGGGAGCTCACAGAAGTAGGGAAGTCCTTGTCACAACATCATTTAGTGCTATGTCTTTAATTACCACATGCTTAGATGATGTTCATAACATGCGGTGATTTCTTGTTTCTGTTCCGCTTCTTGTCAACATTCGTCAGTGTCTTTCCTTTTTCTACTTCAGGAAGCCTGCTGTTTTGGAAGGGGGAATCCATGCCTCTGACTTCAGTTTCTTCCTTTGCTTTTGTTTCGTCTTCTTGCACTTGAGCACAGCCAGCTGCTCCAGAATTTTGAAGATTCCGAAACCCTTCTGTCTATTGAGTTAAAATCCTCCCCCCTCCATGTATGCTGTGAGTCAACATCTTTTCCCAGCTGAAAGACTTATAAAAAGCTAATGGTAAGAAGAAGCATTTACATAATGTTAGAGCCGCTACTGACTTTTTATTCCACTCACCCTTTTCACACCCTAGATGTGGATGGGCAAAAACATTTAAGGCCATCAAATGCATTAAAGTCGTCATATATGTTAACACAGCATTTTAACTACTAAATCAAAGCAAGGTTATTTCTTAAGCCCTTTAGAGGTAATTTTCAAAAAGTAGCCTTTTTTTTTCCTCCTCTAAAGATAGTTTGCAAGCATCTAAGCTACTGCTTTTTCACAGAAATAGGTCAAGACAGTCTGATGTGGTCACACATTTATTTAAATACAATTCTAGTGAAATCCAAATGAGATCCTAAGCAAGATAGCTGGCCAGTTCATTACTTGCTCCTGTCTTTTGGGATGTATCACCTTTTATTTATTTATTTATTTTTTTGGTTGTTGTTGTTTTCTGTTTGGTTTATGGGATGGTAGCTTGCAGTTGGCAAAGCAAATGAGAGGAACACCCAAAGTTAAACGTGTGAATAAAATACAAGAAAAACATAGTAATGACTAATAAGATGTAAATGCCAAGAAATTTTCTTGTCTTTTAAATTAGACATCTGTGCCCTATTTTTACATGCTCATCACCATAAGCGCGTTAACATGTTTTCCCCAATCTGTCAGCACAGACATATTCTGCAGGCCTTGAAGCTTTAACACCTTCGCTGCTACAGAAATGCCCTGGCAGCCACTCTTAGGGAACATCTGCTGAATGCGAGAGATGTGTGAGGCAGGCACAGCCATGAGTGCTTTGTCAGAGCCCCTGGCATGATGCCGCTTCTCTGATGTAAGGAAGGGGTATGTTTCTGGGTCGAGTCTGCAAGAAGATCAGCTTTGGGAAACACCACATCTCCCCAATAGTCCTACTTGTCATATGGATTTGCCAGTTCAGAACTTGGCCTGCCTGCTGTCTGCACTAGAGGAGGAGAGCAGATGAAGGGCTGTCTCGGAACTGAGCTGCCTCAAGCCCACACATGTTTGCACAGCTTGCGAAGTGACAAGAGCGTGGGCTGGTCCTATCTACAGAGAAACAGTTGGGCTGAGGGGCTTCACATGTGACCATGGGAGATGCTGACATTCAGGTCCCAGGAAGCTTTCCACGAAATATCAGAAGTGAGAGGCCGCTTTGCTCGTAAAGGGAAGCCACATTCAATATGCCTTGTGCTTCTTACATTGCTATGCATAGCACTTCCATAGCAAGTTCACCTGCTGTGACCTCAGAGTCTACTCCTCTTTCCTCTCTGGAAAGGATTTGTCTTTTAATAGTGAGAGACGGGCTTAGAAGCCAAATCCCTTGGGGTGGGCAAAGAAATTATGACCAGACAGAGAAATAGAACATCTGATAAATTGTTCTGGAAAGCAGGATGTGCACAGACTGGCCTACAGGCTGTGTGAGAGAGACATGATAGAGAGGGGAGAGAGACTCTGCAGGGTGGAGCAAGCTAGGGGCACTGAGGTCCAGCATTCCTGGCTGCATTGTTCAGAGTAGAACCCAAATACATGTGCTATATAAAATGTGTCTGCTCATCGTACATTTGACATCATCTCTATTAAGTGCTTTATCTCCCAAACATTTCTGAACATTGTTTTCAGTTATAGATGAAGGAACTGAGGTTCTGAACAAACCAGCTTAAGAGAGATACATAGGCTGTTTTTGAATCTAAGTGTCATTTGGACTCAAACAGACCCAAGTTTCACATCACAGCCATTTAGTCCATAGTCCTGAGCATGTGACTTGAGCTCTCTGTACCTAGTTTCTGCACATAGGTTATACAAGGTAATGGAAAATATGCATTCATTTTCACATCCCCGTGAAAGATAAAAAGGTTAAAGAACTTTTTTTGTTTTGTTTTGTTTGAGGCAGGGTTTCTCTTTATAGCCCTGGCTGTCCTGGAACTTACTCTGTAGACCAGACCAGGCTGGCCTCGAACTCAGAAATCCACTCGCCTCTGCCTCCCAAGTGCTGGGATCAAAGGCGTGTGCCACCCCTGCCCAGCAAGGTTAAAGAAGTTAACCAAGTATATACAATTGACAAGAGGCCAGCCCAGGAACACATAACACAATTCTAAACCCACAGTATCTGCTGAGTAATTGCTCCCTGAGATGAAAAAAATGATAAAAGGGAAATTTTCTCAGTTCTCCTAGACACAGGTCATTTCTTTACTTTTATGTTAACATCTTTACAAAGCAGGAATGGACTAACAGGAACAAGGAGGTTTTAAAAACCAAATCCTGGCCAAGGACAATATCAAGATAGATCCAAAAACTAGGAGATCCCAATGAAGTCTGGAAATAAAACAGCATAATTTATGGAAATGAAGCATCCATTTCTATAGACATTGGGCTTAGCAATGTGATCTGTTCTTGTCCCAAGGTATGACTCACATGCCAGCTTAAGATGCCCTCCCAAAAGCACTTGGCCCACCCAACCTAATTTCTTCTGATCCCCTGAAGCACTTGCATATGACTATTCATTCACTTAAAGAAAAACAACTGATTTGTATGATTCTGGTGTGTTCCAGGCACCTGAACACAGGCAGTTGAAGACAGAGCACTGAGTGAATCATGTATGTCCTGATTTCACGGAACCCAAGGGCTACTGTGTATGAAGAGGAACAAATTAATTTGGAAAAAGGATGTTTAAGTTATAAACCCTGCATACCTAGAAGCAGATAAAGCTTGTTTTTTTACATCTCTAGAGAAAAAAAGTCAGAAAGAGAGTCCCTGGTCAGGGAGACTGCACTGCATCCAGAATCTCTGATGGAGGTGAGCTGGTTTAATGATTGAGTTTTTGGTAGATGATGGCATGCTAGCTTCTTGCCTTAACCTTCTCGCTTCAGTCTTAACCGTCTTTGTATGTCTAGCCTCTGTTTTCAAATAATATTGATTTTTTTGAAATTATAATACAATTACATTGATTCTCTTTCCTTTCTTCTCTCTGAACCCTCTTATGTGCTTCTTTGTTCTTTTACTATCCAAAGCCTCCCCTTTTTAAAATTGATGTTGTTGTTGTTGCTGCTGTTGCTGTTGCTACTGCTGCTGATGGTGTGTGTGTGTGTGTGTGTGTGTGTGTGTGTGTGTGTTTTATAAGAAACATAATTATAACCTGTTCATTTATATAATATTATTTGTATGTATATGTCTTCAGGGTTCACCATTGGATATTGGGTAAATAACTAATGTACTTGTCCCTAAAGAAGACTACCTTGCTCTCAGAATTCCTTAAGTGCCTATAGTTCTCAGCCTCATAAGTTCTCTCTTGTCCTTCTTTATATGGTTATTGGTGTATTTAGGCAGCCACATTGATGAGCTTCCATGGGTGTGGCTTCTGGCTTCTGACATTTTTGAAAGTCAACTCCCTGTTTCCTTGACTCTTTACAAGCATTATTAACTCTCTTCTGCAATGTTTTTTGAGGTTTAGGTGCACAATTTCTTTTTTGTAGAAATATCCACTGGGACTGGGCTCCACAACTCCACATTTAGTCAGTTATTTTCCTGGTCGATTTTCTGTTTGTTTGTCAACTCATCCTAAGTTAGAGTTATCTGGGAAGAGGAATCTGAATTGAGAAAATGTTTCCATCAGGTTGTCTGAAGACAAGTCTATCTGAATTTTCTTGATTAATAGTTGATTTAGCCCGGTCAATTATTCAAGGTTGTATAAGAGAACAGGCTGAAAAGTCATGGGAGCAAGTCAGTAAGCAGCACTCTTCCCTGGTCTCTGCTTCTGACCATACCTTCAGGTTATTACCTGTATTTCTTGCTTTGACTTCTCTAGGTAATTATTATATGTTATAAGGTAAAACAAACCTTTTATTCCCAAGGTTGTTTTTGGTCCTCATGTTTCATCACAATAAAAATCATAATCAAGACATTTATGGTGTTCTGTAATGGTCTACGTTTGTTACAAAGAGAATTTTTCATGATGAAGGGCAAGAACTACCCTCTCTGTAGTTATAAGGACAAAGTTAGCATATAGGTAGGTATTAGGCTGGTCTAGTTAAGTGGTGGTTGAATGCTTTCCTTCAAGATCTACAGTTTCACTAGAATTTATTATTTGACTTGGTTTCGAGTACCTGGTACGGTTTACCTCTTGTTAAGGGAATCTTAAGTCCATGTAAGAAATGTTGGGTACCATCAATGTATGCGTGTGGGACTATTGTATACTTATGGTTATTGTGCCTTGCTGGTCATTGTTTAGTTTGTAAACATCATAGCTAGGTAGGGCCGCTGATTGTTACTCTCCTTTGGAAGAAGACATGCTGCCTTTTGTTACAGTGAAAGCTTAAGGAGAGGATTTCAGGTCAAATTGAGGTCAGGTCTTCTGGAATTTATGTCTTAAGCAAATGGTATCTTTTGTAATAGGGACTTATCTTCCATCTTGGGAGACCAACCAAGGATATTAAGAATAGCCTTTTAGGTTTCAGGAGTCTTTTGGAAAATTGACCAAAAATTTGAATGAGAGCTTTTTATGTCAGGGTTAAGAGTTTTTGTTAGATGGTCTGTGCATAGCTCTTGGCAGAAATGCTGTCAACCCAGATGGAAATTTTCCATTTAAATTCAGTGTACGTATTTATACATCTGTTAGTATATATTATAGGTATTTAGGTAGGTATAGATAATAGCATGCTTCCTTATGAAATTTTCATACACCCTTATCTTTAGCCTCCTGTTTTTATTTGTTCTCTCCTCTTTAATTAGAGGCCCCTCTTCCCCATTTTCTAGTCTACATTTATATGCCACCATGCCTATCTCAATTGGACACCATGATCCTTTCCCCACAATGGTTCATTTTAATTTCCTGGTAGGGTGGAAATATCTTGAAATATGCATAAAGAATCCAGTCATCTAGGTCAGGATGCTTATGGGAGGTTTTGTTAGATGGAAGAGGTTGTTAGCTTGGACGTAGAGAAACAAATGCATGTTCACAAAGGTATGTTTATAGAGCTGTGGTTAATCGACAGTCTTAGCTCTGTTTGAACATGAGGAAACTTTGAAAATCTTATTTAAAGTGAACAGTATGGTGTATTCTTTTATGAAATTCTTAAAAACAGATAATAAATGTAATTAAAAATAAGCAGAAAACCAAACAATAGTGTTCCATTAGGGCTCAATTAGTGTTATTTATGGCCCATTAAAACAGTATATGTGGGTGTTGGATTTAAGCAATGGAAACGCTAAACTCCTTCAGTTAATTCTAAGATATACCCCTTACACACACACACACACACACACACACACACACACACACACACAAACATACAAACAAACACACAAACACATATACACACACCTAAACCCACACATACATGTGCAGAATCACCTCTGTAACAGTTTTCATGGGGATTTAAAGGTTGCAGTGCTACAAGACTGGGAGGCTAGTTAAAGGTCTGATGAGATAATTCAGGTACTTATAAGTCTTTACTCAACAGATTTCCCTGGATCATAGACAGGTGGCCTTCCAGTATGTGTCTATAATATATGATATTTCCTAACAGTGAGGCATATGTATCCAAGGAATAGAGAATATATGGAATTTATGACACTATTTAATCTGGGTTGAATTTCCTCTCTCACACTTGTCATGAAAAGAAAATTCTCTTGAGCACAGAAGTAAGATAGAATTCTGCATTATCTAATAATGGAACTGGTCTTTTTGGCCATTTTTTTTTTTTAGTGAACTCTGTTTTTAGCCATGGTCTTACATATTAGCTTATAGAAAATGATCTTTGAATAATACATTTTTTTAAAAAAAATTGTAGCTTACCAGATATTACTATGAAGGATGATTAGTTAGATTAAAACTACATGTAGTAACGAGGAGGGATCATCTGATATGATTTTAGTAGAGGCTAATATGTCAAATGAATTAGCTATGCTCTTTCTTTATGAATAACTTTAACGCAGGCCACTTGGAAGCTTTTCTTTAATTATTTTAAGACAGATCACATTTCCTCTGCTAAATGTGAGAACACCTACAATAGGGAATTCTATTCTTTACAAATACAAAGAAGAAAGCAACGCACACTGTCAAACCCTATTATACAGAAGACAGATTCTTTGAACAGGTGATAAATATATGTGGATGACTCTCTTTTTAATTAGTTCCCTGAAGGTTTATGAAATTCCAGTAGAATGGTGTTGGAGGCTTCTGGACCTATGAGGGATGGTTGAAGACTCCAAGTTGCCAAATGTTGAACCAAGTAGGAGGAACTCTTCACTGCTCTCTGTCCATCACACAGACACAGTGAAAACATTATGCCAGATACAGAAAGGACATCTGTAAACATTGTGAAATAACAATAACATGAGAAAGAGGTTCGAAAATGTGTCCTGTATTGCATGGATACTCCACGAATGCTGTTTTCTCCATTATTTTCTTTCCCCTGATAACACCTTGGATGTTCTTATTATTGTATATGTAAGTAAACTGATTATTTCAACCTGTAGTTAACTTTTGTAGCTTCCTATAATATTGTTTTAAACTTCAGAACTTTGAGGGGAGTTTTTTTTCTCTCTTTTTTTTTTTTTAGTTTCAAATATTTTTATTAGATATTTTCTTTATTTACATGTAAATTTTCCCTTTCCCAGGTTCCCCTCCAAACAACAAACAAACAAACAAAAACAACAAGAACAAACTCCTTTTGCCTCCCCCCTCCCCATGCCTGCCACCCCACCCTCTCCCACTTATTGGCCCTGGCATTCCCCTACACTGGGGCACAGAATCTTCACAAGGCCGAGGTCCTTTCCTCCTATTGATGATCGAATTTGCAATCCTCTACTATACACATGCTGCCAGAACATTCAGTCCCACCCTGTATAGTCCTTGATTGGTGATTGGGTCCCTGGGAGCTCTGAGGGTACATAGTTCTACCAGAGGACCCAGCCATACCACTCCTGGGCATATACCCAAAAGATGCTCCAAAATGTAATAAGGACACATGCTCCACCATGTTCATAGCAGCCTTATTCATAATAGCCAGAAACTGGAAACAACCCAGATGTCCCTCAACAGAGGAATGGATACAGAAAGTGTGGTACATCTACACAATGGAGTACTACTCAGCTATTAAAAACAATGAATTTATGAAATTCTTAGGGAAATGGATGGATCTGGAGACTATCATCCTGAGTGAGGTAACCCAATCACAAAAGAGCACATGTGGTATGCATTCTCTGATAAGTGGTTATTAGCCTAGAAGTTTGGAATACAGGAAGAACGACCCACAAACCACAAGAAACTTAAGAAGAAGGAAGACCAAAAGCTTTTTTCTCTTTTATGTTTCTAACACACATCCATAAAATATAATGAATAGGCCAATGATAAATTAATAAGCTTGTTTATATTCTTGTTTACCAAGTTTCTTAATCCACTATATGATATTGATTTTAAATGAACAAATCATAGTTAAGTATACTTATGGAATGTTGAGGATTTGTTTTTTACTGTCTATTGTAATGTTAAGTATGGGCCCCTAAGTCCTAAAGTCTGTGCATAGCTCCTGTAACCCTGTCCCCAAGTTAATTTGGATTGGTGAATAAAGATGCAGATAGCCAAAAGCTGGGCCAAAGTGACAGGTGGGGGTTTAGGTTTCATGGACTTAGGGAGAAAGGAAGACCACAAGGAAGAAGAATGTGCACGAGAGAAGGCAGGAGAAGCAAGCTTGGGTTAAGAGTCAAGAGAAGGTAGCCCTCAGGGCTACCACTTGGAGTTAAGAGCAGCCCAGATGGAACATGGTAAATAGTAAGTAATACCTCAGTTATCGATAGGAAAGTAGATTCTAACAGCATGGCGGGTAGGCATCTGCCTCACTATTGTGCTGTTTAGGGCTTATTATAAATAACACTTAAGGCCTATGAGTGTGTCATTCATCCAGGAATTCAGTAACCAAAGGTGGGGTAGAAATCCTGGGCTGGGATTAAAATATTTACTACAACAATGCGGGATAGAGTAATGTCATTTTTTAACATAGAGTATCCAACTCAGACTGAACTTATATGTAACATCAAATAAATTATTGTTGTAGTAAGAACATGTAAACTTTGTCTTTTCAGTAACTTTCAAATACAATTATCTTTCTTATAGTTAGAAAATACTGTTACATATCTCAAACACATCTTATTTGATATAAATGAAATGTTGTTTTCTTCCAATGTCATCACTGTCTAGCCTCCATTTCATGCCTCTAGCCACCACCATTTTCTACTCTTCTTGGAGTCCAGCTGTTTTGAGATCCCTCATATTAATGAACATGTATGGTGTCTTTCTTTCTGTTCCAGATTTATTTCACTTAATATAATATACCATTTCCATTGTATAGTAAATTAATATTATTAAAGGTTGAATTGTGTTCTACTTGGAATCTATAGTCCGTTTTCAACATCTATTTCTGTTGAATAGATGCATGGCTTCTATAGCATGGACATTCATTTTACTTTTTCTTTCACTCTTTCCTTCCTTAGTCCTTCATTATCCTCTCCCTCCTTTCCTTCCTCCATTTTATTCTTTCTTCTCTTCCTTTCTTCCTCTCCTTTCTTTTCATTCTTTCCTTTATCCTATCCCTCCCTAATTCCACCTCCCTTCTTTTAAAATGAATGCGCTTTTGCATCTATGAGTTTTTAGCCTGCATATATGTCTGTTCCTGCATAATCCAGAACATGACATTAAAATGTCTTGTTAACCACTATGAGGATGATGCTTGTTGTGGTTCTACGGATAGCAGCCAAACATCTTAACTGTGGAGCCATCTTCTCGGTGCCCTTTCTTTCTTTTGAGACAGGGTTTCAAGTAGTCAAATCTGACATTGAACGTTCTGTACCTTGAACCTCTAACCTCTGGCCACCATTTCCAGAACATTTATCTGACATACTAATTTTAGATCTTTAGGGTAGGTAACTACAAGTAGATTGTTGAGTCACATTCTCATCCTATTCTTACTGTTAAATTTTTAATTGATTTTCATGTGTTTTTCCCTCAGTGGTTGTGCTAATTTTCATTTACTCCAGCATCTCTGCATGTATTGATTAGGATCAGTTATATTTCTTTGCTTTTCGCCAGAAGTTTAGTGTTTGAACATAGGTATGACAACTCTGGGATGCAGATATATCTGTCCTTTGAAACTTCCTGAGCTTCATTCTCAGGTTCATTGTATTTTCTAGGGCTCAGGTCCCTTAGATCCTTTAAATTTTATATCCACATGATCAGAGCAGCCTCTCATTGCTATAACACAGCTATTCTATGAAAGTGATATACTAAGAATTCTCTATGAAATCTAAAAAAAAAATATACATTCTTCTACTGTAAATAGTAAAAAGATAGCTTTTACCTAACACCATGAAATCCTTCATGTTCCCCCTAGTTCTTTTCAGTGTTGCACATGATGCCACTTTTTAACTTCTGGGGAGCATCTAGCCGACCTGTGCTAATTCTCTTCCTCCTCACTCAAGCAGACCATCTGCATGTTTTCAGCATTCTGTCTATATGAGATTCTCAACTTCTGCTATTCTTCATGCAAAACTGGATACCCTTGGCATGTATCTCCAGTTCTATCTCATATAAGTCTTCTTAGGGAGATTATCAACCTTAGCAGAATTAACATTTTATGTTATAGCCTGCAATTTCTGCCCAGTGATAAGCTACAGTACACATAGGGTTCATCGTTTTGTTCTAGTCACTCAGTAATGAATTCAAATTCCTGTGCGTGTGTGTGTGTGTGTGTATGTGTGTGTGTGTGTGTGTGTGTTACAATTACTGGACTTTTTGAAGGGAACAGAAGAGGGAAATCTTGTGACTCTGAGTTATGCAAAGAATTCTTAACATTTAGCACCAAAGAAAGAGTCCCCAAAGAAAACAGGGGGGATTGGCTTTTATCAGGTTAAAACATTTTGTTCTATGAAAGAAACCACTGAGAAATTTCAAGGTAAAGTAGAAATTTGAAGAAATTGTTTTAAAACATATATCTTACAAAGGGTTATACTCAAGGATTCAAAACATTTCAGATGTCAGTGGCAGAAAATGTTATCCAATAAAATGTTTGACAAAACTTGCACTGAAGATGCACAGACTGTAGATAACCCTAAATTATGAAGTTGAACAACACTGACTGTCAGGGAGACTAAAAATTAAAACCAAAATAGCCTATTGCTGCATATACACAGATATAATTACTGTAAAGGAATGCCCCAGCTAATCTATTTGGGAAGACTAAGTGTGTAAAACACAGCAAATCCATTCTAATTCAACATCATGGGATGTATGCTCATGAAATCTCTTCAGATTTGCCAAAGGAGACAAAGTGTGTGTTCACAAAAAGCCCACTAGTGAATACTTGTTTTTAATCTTCATTTCTAGTGTTCTTGTTCAGGAGTCCTTCAGCTGGTGAATGGAACAAGTACCCCAGGCTGTAAATGTACAATTGGAGACTGTGAAACAGTGAATGGGGAGAGTGAGTGACATAGGAAAGAGTGGAGACAACTGAAGCTGTAGTGAAAATTGATGATATCTTTAAAATAGTCTCAAAAACAAAACAAGATAAAAATTACAAAAGCAACAGGAAGAATAACCTCAGTGATACAGTATATATGAGTCTGAAAATAGATTTTTTTAAATTCAAAAGTATAAATTATTTCTAACTTCCCTCACTTTCCATGTCTACTTACAGCATTTACTAAAGAAAATTCTCATGGATGTAGGTGAAAACTCTAAAATATAGGAAGACTTACCCTGAAGAAAAAAATCTCCAACCAATCAACAAACCAACCAAACAAAACCAAAGGAGAGAAAATGTGATGAATGTAAATGTATTTCAGAAAAGAAATTTCTTGTAAAAAGAGGTCATTATCTTATAATATAAGAAAAGGGACAGAGACATTGAAAAATGAGTGATTTTCATTAAATATAAAAATATAAGTATATTTTAGGCTTGTGATGGGAGTCAAGAGAGTGATTAATATTTTATACATATAAATAGTCAGAATGAAATCCCTTGTTAAGGAAAGCTTAAAATAAATATGTAACTTAACTAATATAGATGAAAATTGAATGAGAAAGGATGTCAACAAAGAATAAGAGACACACTACACAAAAGGAGATAAAACATGCAAATGACATTAACAAAATGAATGTAGAAATACTTTGAAACACAATACTAAACACATTTAAAATTATAATGCAAACTGAAAGATACCATATCAGTAATGAGAAATATGTTCAAGTTATGTTAAGGTAAAATAATTAACATATGTGAAAATTTTATAGGCTATTTACAAAATCTTGATAAGTAATATTTAACAATATTAAATTTTATGATGAAGAAGTTATCCAAAATTATATAAGTAGTCATATTGGATTAAATATATTCCCTTTATCATATTAATTTAAAAGCAAAATAAATAAATAAATATATATAGAAGATTGAACAGCAAATTTTACTATATTGTTTCAAAAAGAAAATTAACTATATTGATGCTAATTAAGTACAGGAAATATGTCTTACTTACTATTCTATTGCTATGAAGATACATTATGACCAAGAAAACTCTTAAAACGAAACCATTTAATTTGGGACTCATGTTTTCAGAAAGTAGAAGAGTCCATGAGCATCATGAGGTGGCAGTGTGTAAGGGTAAGGGGACAGGCTTACAGACTGGAGCAGTAGCCCAGAGCTTTATATCATTATCATTAGGCAGCAGGCAAAGAGACAAAGCCTGGATATGGTATGGTCTTTTGAAACATTAAAGCCACCCCATAACATACTTCCACCAAGAAGGCCACACTTGTTAATCTTTCTAAAACACTTTTACTTATTGGTAACCAATTATTCAAATATATGAGCCTATGGGAGTCAGGTTCACTCAAAATATCATTCAACAATGACTCTAACAAATATAAGTTAGGTTATTAATAAAAAATTACTAGAAACTTTCCTATTTTAAAACACTAAACATTTCATTTTTAAGTAGTATATAATTAAAGACATCATAACAGCAATTAGACTGAGCTTAAATCTAAAATAATTCATACCATATATATTATAAGTTATGGAAGGCATTCAGGGATATTTTAGTATAGGTTGGTATATTTAAATATTAAAGAACAAAGAAAAGAAATTTGAACATGAATCACTTAAGCATTCTATTTAAAAGTATTATATACCTTCAAAATTAAAGAGATAATTAAAAATAAGTCTAAGGGGAGGTGAAATACACAACAAATGTATTGGTTAATAGCCAAACTTACCTGTGTTATAATGATGAAAATTTTCAAACACCCCTAGTGTTCTTCCTTTCCTTACTGTCTCTGTATATTATACTCTTCCTGCTCACAAGTTAAGTCTCACTCATCATTTCCCCGTTCTTTCTTTCATAGTTTCTAAGTCCTACAATCCCCCATCTCTAGAGCATCTTTCTCCTCCCTCCCACTATGATCCCTTTATACATTCCTGGGCCTTGTGATTCCTTCTAGTTATATCCCTAGAGATTGAGAAGTTACTACAAAGATCCACAATTAGTCAAAGTGCATAAAAAATGACAGTGGGCATCCCATTTCCCACTTACACACCTACAAGCAACACCTACGTATCTGCCTCAGAGATATCAGAGAAGCCAGGGCTGAATGATTTAAGCAGCTAGAAAATCAAGATGCCAGCTTAGAGATAATGTCTTCTAGACATGACAGAGCTCATGAATCCATGAAATTTTAACATTCTGATTGTCTGTGAAGACCTGTATCATACCAAACTTGTCAAAACCAATGTGGATGGGAAATTGTTCAAAGGCTCCACCCCTAGACAAAGAGTTAAAAGGAATCAGAGGGAAGATGAAGCCTGCTGAGAGGAAAGCCAGTTATCTCTAAATTCAGCCCTCAGATTGGGTATCTAGTCCCAAGTGGTCAATCCTACACACAAGTACATAATAACATTAACAACATTGAATTGTGTGTATGCACACACACACACACACACACACACACACACACACACACACACACACTCACACATCTCTATGTGGGCACAGGAGGGTAGTTGGGGAGAGATAGGTGTTGAAGTGATTCAAATGCAGTCCTTACATGTGATTTTTTAAAAAAAAATTAAAAATTCTAGGTGATGTTAAAAACGTATTATTTATTATTTATTTATTATAGCACTTGTGTCTCTGTTCATAATGGAGATGCTAATTTCAGTAAAGTTTTAGGTGTCTAATTTGTAGACTTTGAGATTAATGTTGGTCCTTTGTCAGTGTTGGAACAAAAGTATCTAGGCTAATGGCTCTTAATAGTGTACATACTTCGAGAGTGCTCAAAACCATTTGACAGGTTGGGGAGGTCAAATTATTTTAATGATGTCACTCAACTGTTGAGTGATTTATCCTTCCTCATCTCTCACTAGCATGTGGTGTTATTCTCTTAGGAGTGTATAATGTGGAAGATGACAATGAGTAAAATGCCAAAGCAGAAAAAAAAAAGATCTTAGGTATCCTCAATTAAAACATAACTGTAAGGATTCAAAATTCAATATGAATAATGAAAAAGAAGACATGACTACAGTGAGTTGAGAGATAGGGGTAACAAATGCCTACAATCAATAACTTCATATGAGCAAATTTGTAAAATTTAGTGGTTTTGAATACATTTCTAAGAAAATTTTATTATATCAAATCTGCCTCACTGCAGAACAGAAAATTGAACAGTTCTAAAACTGTTTAAAAAATGATCAGTGTTTGCACAAAATTCTTCCCATAGAGAAAGCATCAGACAGAATGGTTTATGGCATGTTCCATCAAACATTGAAAGAGCAAGTAAATCAAATGCTACAAAATGAATACAGAAGGGAAAGGTGGAAACGCTCTACAATGAGGGCTTTAAAGTGCCTGATTCCAAAGCCAATGAAATCTGAGGTTCAGAACACTCTTGACCAGGGTCATTGGTGACTACTGGTGCAATTACATTAAATCAAGTATGGACACAAAGCAACTCTAATGAATAAAACAGCACCAAATCAGATTTTTTTTAAAGAAATATAATCTTAGAAATTTATATTTAAAATGGTATTTTTAATTTTTAAAAAAGTCTTTATTGATTCTTTTTGAATTTCACATCGTGCACCCCAATCCTACTCATTCTCTCTGCCCCTTCATACTTGCCCTCCACCTTGTAACCTCCCATCAAAGAAAATAAAAAATAAAAATACACAAACAAATAAACATCACATCTCATTGTGGAAACTGCACTGTGTCTCAGTGTATCTCACAGATGTATATATTTTTGCAATATCTTACTTGCTAAAAGTTATTGCAATGACACAATTTTCTGGTTCAAGTCCTCTGGCTTATGTTACACTATCAATGCTGGATCCTCACTTGGAATATTCTCAGATAGATATCCTGTTGTTGCCCTGTGTCATGGAGATCCTGCAGATTTGGATCTGCAGGCTTGGCCCTGTCATGTGCTCCAACAGTTCCTAAATGGGTAGATGTTGGGGTGGGCCAAAGTAAAGTCCTAGATCTAGGCCTGGGTAGTACCTGAGTTGGCTAGCCCACCATCTCTCCTACACTGACACCAGCAGAGTCAGCTCTCCAGCACTGCCCTGGCTAGCTCACCCTATGCAGCAGCTGGTGAGGGACAGAGCTAGCTTTCCTTCTCTCATGACTGAGGAGCCAGTTCTTCTGCCCACCACAGGCATTGAGCTACAAGGGTGTGGAGGGCATCTCTCCCTAACCTATACCATAGCTTAGGTAGATAAGGCTTAGAGACAATTTTCCTGAGTTCATGCCCTTGGGCCAGCTCACCTGCACCACCACCACTAAGTTGTTCAACTGTTAAGTCCAGGCATGGTGCAGAGCCAGCTCTCCCTAAGTGCTGCATCTGTCAAGGAGTAGGGGCATTTTAATTTTTAAAGGATTAATGTTTATTTTATATGTATGAGAAGTTCCCTGCATGTATGTATATACCCCTTGTGTGTGTGTGTGTGTGTGTGTGTGTGTGTGTGTGTGTGTGTGTGT
>JADRCD010217418.1:24923-38654 GCA_019843815.1 Montemys delectorum
AGAAAGAAAGAAAGAAAGAAAGAAAGAAAGAAAGAAAGAAAGAAAGAAAGAAGAGAGAAAGAAAAAGAAAGAAAGAAAGAAAGAAAATGGGGGCATGAAGAGGGAGGGAAGAATGGAGGGAGGGAGGGGGAGAGAGAGAGAGAGAGAGAGAGAGAGAGAGAGAGAGATTACTTATCTTTTTCATCCCAATCTGTATTCTTCTCTCACCATTTAAAGCTTAAATTTGTTTCTTGAACCCACAATGCCCAGAGTTTTCAGTCTTAGCTTATGAGGAAACTGAGGAGGCCATGCACTCCCCAGCAGTAAAAGTCAAGTGCATTTGTCTCAGTTTGAGAATACTATCTTAAGGTGAAATGCAAGGCTCTGATAAGGGTGGTTATATTGAAGTGATGCTGCTGCTCACCTTCGATATCAGTTTTCTGTTGCTACTATACTGCATCTCCACTGACCTCAATGGCTTCAACCAATACAATTTATGATCAGGTAAATTTAAAAGTCAGATGTGGGTAACACTGGCCCCAAATGCTAGCAAGGCTGTCTTCTTTGCAAAGGCTCTTGGAAGAAACTTGTTATTTATTCATTTATTTTTGCTTTCTGTGTACATATTTTGGTGTGTATGTGTGTGTGTGTGTATAGGGGGGGCTTCTGTCTCTGTTTTTAATACCTGCTTTATTGTTGAACCACTCTGTCTCTGCTGCAAGATCCTATAATGATCATAGACACAAGAGGCTTTGAAATACAGTTTTTAAAAAGATAACAAGATTTAGCCAGCTAAAATATGTCCACACACCATTTCCTAATATTATTGAACACAAATCATGGTGAAGGTTCAACACCATGGTGGGTTGTACCAATCTAGAAAGCATGGGTCTTCTTCAGAGGGAGATTTTGATAGAACCAGAGAACACAGCCATTTAATTGGCTAAACTTGAGTATTGAAGAGGGTGAGCAAAGGTGCATAGGCTTCTGCAAGTTAACCTCATTATTGCATGAAATGTCAGATTAAGATGTTAACCAAGGGAACAGATATGAAGAAACTTGCCAGACAATCTGAGCTTTAGCTAACTCAAGATGAAACCAGAGAATCTTGTGAAGGAAAAACGTTTTATGCAAAAGCAATATTTTTTTCAAAGTGTTACCTTCTGAAATTAAACTAAAAATTTAATGATTTGGAGTAGAGAATATGAAGTATGAGAGTATAAAATATAAAAAAACATAGGTCTTAATTGCCTTTTTGGTAATTGTAATATCTATGAGCACAGCGTACAGCTTCACTGATGCTTCTGAATTTTCAAAATGAAAATGAGCATCTTCTCCCCCTCCATTCTGTAGCCCCTAGCAATTTTCTGCTTCAGTATTATTCTAGGCTATTTATTACAACCAAAGAATTCAGAGCAGAGAATTCATGAACCATAGTTAAGATAGATTGTGTGATGCTTGTCTTTCAGTTCTGAATTAACTTAATCAATGTAGTATTGTTCAGTTCCTTCAATTTACCTGCATTTCATGATTATGTGTGTGTGTGTGTGTGTGTGTGTGTGTATGATCAAATAATATAAACTTTTTAATTCATAATAATTGAGTATAGTTTAAAAATCCCAACCATGAAGGATATTCTCCACTCTTCACCAATTTACTCAAAGTATATTATATTTACACACTATTCCAACAAAACCATTACAGTACCTTTTATGTCCTGTAGAAAGTGCCCTGATCTGACCCTAAAATTATAAATATATTGGACCATTGTACTGCTTACTGAAAAAAATATAAATGAGTATTATGTTCAAACTTTGTTCTTTTTATATGATTTTTCTTTTTTCCAGATGTTTCTTTCTAATGAATTGACCATTAGATATACAAATTTATGAAATGGACAACAGACCACAGAAAGACATTTCTTTTTTTTTAAGATTTCTTTTTATTAGATATTTTCTTTATTTACATGTCATATGATTTCTCCTTTCCCAGACGCTTGCATCTATGTTTCCTGACTTCTTTCCTAAGATTTCTAACTCCAGAGTTGTCTCTCTTTGTGATTTCTTAATTGTTTCTACTTCCATTTTTAGGTCCTGGATAGTTTTGCTCAATTCCTTCACATATTTTTTTTTGTTTTGTTTTCCTGTAATTCCTTAAGGGATTTTTGTGTTTCCTCTTTAAGGGCTTCTACTTGTTTACTTATGATCTCCTGTAATTCTTTATGGGATATTCTTGTTTCCTCTTTAAAGGCTTGTGTCTCTTCACCTGTGTTCTCCTGAATTTTTTAAGGGAGTTATTCATGTCCTTCTTAAATTCCTCTAGCACCATTGTGAGATATGATTTTAGATCCAAAGCTTCCCTTTCTGGTGTTTTGGGATATCTAGGACTTGCTGTGATGGGAGTACTAGGTTCTGATGAAGGCAAGTAGTCTTGGTTTCTGTTGTAGGATTCTTGCGTTTGCCTTTTGCCATCTGTTGATTTCTGGTGTTAGATGTTCTTGCTGCCTCTGACTAGAGCTTGTTCCTCCTGTGTAAGCCAGTGTCAGTACTTCTGCAAGATCAGCTCTCCTCTGGTAAATTCGTGGTGCAGATGGGTGAGTCCCTGGGTTAAAGCACTCCCTGGAGGCAGGCTCTCCACTTGTAGTGAAGGGGCAGAGAGGGTTGCTGATCCACCATTGTCACTCAGAAGCTGAGAGGATCCTGTCGCTGCTGCCCTATGACTCCCCTGAGACTCATGAGGCCTGTGCCTCCTGACTGGTCCAGCCTTAGAAAGTCACCAGATGGAAAATGGCCAGAAAGTCATTTTTAAAGGCATTTTTAAAACATTTTTAGGGGGTTTTAAATTTATTTATTTATTTTTTGGTTCTTTGAGACAGGATTTCTCTGTATAGCTCCGGCTGTCCTGGAACTCATTCTGTAGACCAGGCTGGCCTTGAACTCAGAAATCTGCCTGTCTCTGCCTCCCAAGTGCTGAGATTAAAGGCGTGTGCCACCATCGCCAGGCTATAATTTTTGTTGAAACTAAAACAACTCTGAGATTCCACCTCATACCAGTCAGATTGGCTAGGATAAAAGACTCAGGTGACAGTACATGCTGGAGACATTGTGGAGAAAGAAGAATACTCCTTCATTGCTGGTGGGATTGCAAACTGGTACAACCACTCTGAAAATCAGTGTGGCGGTTCCTCCGGAAATTGGACATAGTTCTACCAGAGGACCCAGCCATACCACTCCTGGGCATATACCCAGAAGATTCTCCAACATGTAATAAGGACACATGCTCCACCATGTTCATAGCAGCCTTATTTATAATAGCCAGAAACTGGAAACAACCCAGATGTCCCTCAACAGAGGAATGGATACAGAAACTGTGGTACATCTACACAATGGAGTACTACTCAGCTATTAAAAACAATGAATTTATGAAATTCTTAGGGAAATGGATGGATCTGGAGAGTATCATCCTGAGTGAGGTAACACAATCACAGAAGTACACACATGGTATTCACTCTCTGATAAGTGGTTATTAGCTCAGAAGTTCAGAATACAGGAAGAACAACCCACAAACCACAAGAAACTTAAGAAGAAGGAAAACCAAAAGGTGGACATTTCATTCCTTCTTAAAAGGTGGACTCAAATACCCATGGAAGAAGTTGCAGAGATTAACTATGGAGCAGAGACTGAAGGAAGGACAAGCCAGTCTAAATATAGATATCTCCTGAGAGGCTCCGACAGTACCTGACTAATACAGATGTAGAGGCTCACAGCCATCCATTGAACTGAGTACAGGGTCCCCAGTGAAGGAGTTAGAGAAAGGTTCTATGGAGTTGGAGGTTTTGCAGCCCCTTAGGATGAACAATATGAACTAAGTAGTACCCTCAGAGCTCCCAAGGACCTAACCACCAACCAAGAACTATACATGGCGGGACTGATTGTTTTGGCAGCATGTGTATAGTAGAGGATTGCAAAGCTGATCATCAATTGGAGGAGAGGTCCTCGGCCCAGTGAAGGTTCTGTGCCCCAATGTAGAGGAATGCCAGGGCCAATAATTGGGAGAGGATGGGGTGGCAGGCATGCGGATGGGGGAAGCAACAGAAGTTTGTTCTTGTTTTTGTTTGTTTTTTTGTTTGTTTTTGGAGGGGAAACTGGGAAAGGAGCAATTGACATGTAAATAAAGAAAATACCTAATTAAAAAAAAATTACCACCCAAATTAGACAGCCTTCTAGAAATTGGTTTATATGTAAAATGTTGATATGACAAGATTTTAGCTTATTTAGATCAAAATATTTAGGACAAAATTTTGATTATAGAAATGATGAATAACGATGGCTGTATTGATAGCTTCCACAGTTGTTTAGGCTATAGCTTTAGATTTACTAATGAATAATATAATGCTCACACCATCACTTACCAGAGATTGGACAGCATAGTCTACTTTCCAAGGCTACAATTTGTTCATCTGTGAATTCTCCATAACAATACTTCCGGATAGTATTATATCAATAATTAAATAGCAAACATAATGAAGAAGTTAGAAATGTGCATGTCATAAAATAAGCAAGATATGGGTTTCACTATCAACAGTATATGATCCACCTTCATAGAATGGAGTAAGCTTGACTTTAGTCAGTTTTTTCTTTTTCTTTTTTAACATTCTAATTAGATATTTTCTTTATTTACATTTCAAATTATATCTCTTCTCCCTCCCCCCCCCCCAAAAAAAAATCCCAACAACCTGTAACAACTGTTCCCTCCCTCCTACCCGTACTTACCAACTCACCCTCTCCAGAGTCATGGCCCTGGCATTCCCCTATACTAGGGCATAGAACCTTCACAGTACCAAGGACCTCTCCTCCCATTGATGATGGACTAGGCCATCCTCTGCTATACATATACTGCTGGAGCCATGAGTCCCATCATGTGTACTCTTTGGTTCGTGGTTTAGTTCCTGGGAGCTCTCAGGGTACTAGTTAGTTCACATTGTTGTTCATCCTAAGGGGCTGCAAACCCTTCAGGTCCTTAGGTCCTTTCTCTAGCTCCTTCATTGGGGACCCTGTGCTCAGTCCAATGGATGGCTGTGAGCCTCTCCTTCTGTATTAGTTGGGCATGGGCAGAGACTCTTAGGAGACAGCTATATCAGGCTCCTGTCAGCCAGCACTTGCTGGCATCCACAATAGTGTATGGATTTGATGATTGAATATGGGAAGGATTCCCAGGTGGAGCAGTCTCTGGATTGTCCTTCTTTCAGTCTCTGCTCCATAGTTTGTCTCTGCGACTCCATTGATGGGTATTTATTCACCCTTCTAAGAAGGATCGAAGTATCCCAACTTTGGTTTTCCTTCTTCTTGAGTTTCTTGTGGTTTGTGGGTTGTATTTTGGGGATTCTGAGCTTGTGGGCTAATATCCACTTATCAGGGAGTACATACCATGAATTCTGAAGAGTATAACACATTTTAATGACAAGACTAATAACAAATATATCATTTTACTTGACTTTTAAAATGAATTATTCATCTGTCAGTAACAAAATTATATCTCTAGGGATTCCAACTACCATACTTAGACAACAAACAGAGAAGGAAGGATGAAAAGAAAGAAGAAAGTAGAAAGAAAGTAGATGAGTGAGAGAAGGAAGGAGGGCTACAAGCAAGTGAGAAAAAGTGAATGAGTTAAATATATATATATATATATATATATATAGAGAGAGAGAGAGAGAGAGAGAGAGAGAGAGTGAGAGGGGAGGGGAGGAAGGGAGAAAGAAGGGAGAGGAGAGGTTTAGCTAGAGGGAGGGCAGAATGAAGGAGAGAAGGAAGAGTTAATATTAGTAATTTTTCTTGGTGACAAGAAATGTTTAAGAGATTATTTGTAACCTGAATTTTCAGTGTTTTCTGTGGCATGATAGACAACCAGAAGAATTGTAGTGTTTCAAATCCATTTAAACAAATATATCAGGTCAATGTAGGGAATAAGAAGCATTTTAGGCTGCCAAGGTGTGTTCAGCCTTTTCTAGTGACAGTTTTTGCGGTCATAACTGGCAAAATGTCATTGGAATCTAGTACAGTGGTTCTCTGAAGTGAGTTTGGCCTAATGTTGCTTGTGTTGTAATGTTAATTTTGGTCACCAAATCTGCTTACATGAGGTTTTGCACATAAGACCCTGCCCCCAGTTGGCTTCAATTGGTAAAGATGCCAGCAGCCAATGGCATGGCAGGACAGACAGAGATGGGACTTTTAGGACTCCCAGGCTTAGGAGAGAGGAGAGGAGAAGCAGAGTGCCATGAGAGGTGCTTAAGAAAGATGAACCATGTAAGAATTTGGATAAGTGGCTCTAGTGGCCACTTCCCCACTTGGATCTGGGTTAGCAGAGATGAAATACAAAATTTTTTTAAATTAATTTATTTTATACACTCCATATTTTATTCCCCCAATTCACCTTCTGACTGTTCTACATCCCACACCTCCTCCCACCCACCCCCGTCTCCATGTGGATGCCCCCACCCCCTACCCTGCCTGACCTCTAAACTCCCTGGGGTCTCCAGTCTCTTGAGGGTTAGATGCATCATCTCTGAACGAACACAGACCCAGAAGTCCTCTACTGTACGTGTTTTGGGGGCCTCATATCAGCTGCTGTATGTTTGGTGGTCCAGTGTTTGAGAGATCTTGGGGGTCCAGATTAATTGAGATTGCTGGTCCTCCTACAGGATAGCCTTTCTCAGCTTCTTTCAGCCTTCGCTAATTTAACAACAGGGGTCAGCTGCTTCTGTCCATTGGTTGGGTGCAAAAATCTGCATCTAACACTTTCAGCTGCTCTTTGGGTCTTTTGGAGGGCAGTCATGATAATGCCCCTTTTGGTGAGTGCTCCATAGCCTCAGTAATAGTATCAAGACAAAGGATGTTAACTCCAGAATACCTGATGGGAGTGTTTGCCAGCTGCAGGAAGGATTAGAAGTGTCCAGCCAGTAAGCTAGTCAAGGCATATGAAAATTAACTGGTGTGTCTGTCTTTCATTTATGGATTCAGGTAGCTCTTGGGCTGGTGTGCAGGTGCAACCTACAGGGAGCACAGAGCTGGCTAACTAACTACCTCAACAGTTCTCAATCTGTGGGTTGCGGCTCTTTTGGAGGTTGTATATCATATTTACATTACAATTCATAAGAGTAGCAAATTTATGGTTATGAAACAGTAACAAAATATTCTTATGGTTGGGGGGTGTCACTATGACATGAAGAACTATATTAAGGGATTACAACATTAGAAAGGTTGAGAACCACTGATCTAGTGATTAGTGGTTATAAACCAAGGATACTAGGTAGCATTTGTACTACATACAGAGAAGACACTGACAAGGATAACATGTTCCAAATATCCATATCTGTATTGAACAACACCAGACAGGGTATTGATATGATACAGCTTCTTTCTGAGGGATGTGTAGTCTATGTGATCTATTTTTATCCATTAATTAATTTATGTAGTATTCACTTTACAAACTTATTGCATCCCCTCTCTTCCCATTTCCCCCTCATATACCCTTCCTCTCATTCCTCCTCCCCTTCTACTCTGATAAGTGGAAGAACACCCTGGATACAAACTCTGTCAGGTGCCACACCTGGTGGAGGAATAATGGGGTAGGAGGGAGACCCGCATCCTGCCAGAGGTCTGGAGACTGGCGAGGAACCCTGTGGCACCGCCTTGGAACTGACATAGGGCATGTCAGGCTGCCAGACCCCACTCTGGGGTGTAGGGAAGGCACAGTCTTAGCTCAGTCTCTTGTGCACCACACTGCTGGGTACCCCAGTAGAGCTTGAGCTAAGGGGCACTGGTCTGGCAGACACAGGAGACTACCTGCGCATTCCACATCACTGGGAGGGCATCTGGCAGTGGGAAGCCACTACCCCAGTCCATAAGGGTGAGAGGGGGCAGTCCCATGGGTCCTCGGTCTTGGGCATCCCCGATGGTGCTGGATATCACGGAAGAGCTGGGAATGAAGTGAGGGGTCTTGGGGGCAGCTCAGTCAACCCTGGACCGAGGAGAGAAAGGGGTGTAGAGAAAGGGGGTGCCCGGTGGTTCCTGCCCAACTTGGGGCAAAAGTCCTTGGTCAGGTCTGAAATGTTGGAAGACTTTCCTGCAAGAGATTAGATATGTCTTTTTAAGGGAAGGCCTAATCCATTGCTCTAGCATGGTGAGTATAGATGATAGGAGGCAGTCCATAGTTTTAGGCTTTGTTAGAGAGAGAGAGAGAGAGGGGGGGGGGAGGCTGGGGGAAGGGAAGCAAAAGGTGAGAGTAAAGACAAGAAAAGAGCAAGAAGTTAAGAGAGAAGAGGGGTCAACAGCCCCTTTTATAGTGCGTTGGACTACCTTTCTGCTCCCAGGTAACTGTGGGTGGGGCATACCTGGCTATGGTCAGGTGGCTGAGGGGCTGGAGCACAGCCAGAATATTGGGATCTTGGGGCATTGTCTAGCCACAGGATTATGGAGTTAGGGCTCATGGTGTCAGCAGCCTAATGTCTGGGGACATCGTTTACTGTTCAGTCCCTTGTAGAATTTTCTATTGGGGCTCTGGAGTAAGCCTCACTCAACTAGAACACAGACTGCCTTTCATGGGCCAACAAAACTCACCGGGGCACCTCAAGTCACTGAAGAACTAGGTATATTCTCTCCCACTAAGACCAGACAAGGCAGCCCAGTTAGGGAAAGTGATCCACACAGCCCGGCAACAGGGTCAGGGTAAGCCCCATTCCAGTTTCTGGAGGAGGAGAATGAAGACCAAGCTGCACTTCTGATAGTGATAGAGATAGAGGTAGAGGGAGAGGTAGAAGGAGAGGGAGAGGTAGAGAGGGAGGTAGAGAGGTAGAGAGGTAGAGAGGTAGAGAGGTAGAGAGGTAGAGAGGTAGAGGTAGAGAGATAGATGATAGAGATAGATATAGAGATAGAGATAGAGATAGAGATAGAGATAGAGATAGGGATAGGGATAGATGATAGAGACAGAGATAGAGATAGATAATAGAGACAGATGATAGAGACAGAGATAGAGATAGAGATAGATATGCAGGAGGTCCTAGTTCCAGGCTATATGTGCATTTTGGTTTGTGGTTCAGTCTCTGTGAGTCTCCAAGGATCCAGGATAGTTGACTCTGTTGGTCTTCTTGTGAAGTTCCTATCCCCTTCTTCCACAAGATTCCGGAAGCTCCATTAACATTCAAGGGTATAGCTTCTTAACCTTTTATGTACCAATTTCATGTTTGACTCAGGTTCCCTTTTAACCTCACAGCATTTCTTTTTCTTCTTAGAGATTGTTTCCCAAGGTCTATACCAAGATTAGGTCTGGGTACTCCATTCTGTGAAAAGCAGAAGTAAGAGAAGATTGATGTTTTTGAAGTACAACCTGGAATGACGTGGGTAGCATTTACCACCAGTGGTTTTGTGTTAGATGTGTTTTTGTGTTTCATTTGTCTATAGGGCCAACCTTCCCATTGTATTGTTTTTTTTTCTGTTCTCCCTTCCTGTCTTAGTTCCATCACTCTCATTTTGAAATACTACCTGTGCCTAAGATGAGAAAGGAATATGAAAGCTTAGCCATTCAAGTGGGATATATTAGAATTTTTTAAATTAATTAAATAGTTAACAGAGAATAGAATTCACTGGGTCACTTTCACTGACCACATTCACCTCTCTGATTATGACATGACAAATGAAGGTCCAGGTGCCCTGGGTACTGAGACAGAACTAGAACTCTCTCTGATTTAGAAGTACTATCTGCCATCCGTATATATTCCCTGTCTCCTTTTCTCTGCCCTGGGTAGAGTGTGAGGGATGGGATCAAGCAAAAGAGCTAGCTATTATAATAATCAGGAAAGAGGAAAAGAGAAAATCGGTATTCATTTACAGTATTACCTCCTGTTCACATGTCATAGATGCCTTTAAATCACCATACAGATTTATAGACTCTGCCATTCAGTGGAAAGCATTAATGAAAGCCTATTGAAGATGTTATATTATGAAAAATAATTCAGAGAAGCAAGGTAGTCATATAAGTCCTCCAGATCGAGACAGATTCTACACTTGAAGTCTCATCCTATAAAATTATGCATAATTTTTCCTACGGGTTGACAAGAGTTGCCTTGGCAGATGGAGTTAGCTGGGGACCTGGCAGTATCGTGATCCTGACATCTGAAAGCTTTCAGAGTTCAATGCAATCAGTCATATGAGTGCCTACATGCAATATTATTCTGCCTGGATTTCTTCATGCATTATATATAGGTTAAGAGAGGTTGCTGTAAATAGTAGGTTCATAGAAAGGACAGACTGAACGTTTGAACCCTTTGCGAAGGTTAAAGAAAAGTGAGAGAAAGAAAGACCAATTTTCACTTCTTTCTTGGACTCCCTGTCACTTTCCTTCCCCCAATGTAGAGGATAGCAAATGTAACATTAGTTCAACATTAAAATTCAATAAGCCTTTTTTTCTTGACTCTAAGCTGACAGATGCCCTGTATGACAGAGAAGTCATGAAACTGAATTTCTAAACAAATTGAGTCAGATATTGCTTTTGCTTGATTTACTTAAGATTGATTGGTGACTAAGTGGTTTAAAATTAGTCCTTTCCTTATAGAGCAAACTGAGTGCACAGCTTTTCAGGTTTTTTATCTTTAGAATATTAAATGAAAACAAACAAAAAAAGCAATAGTAAGGAGCAACAGATATTTTGAAGAGTCTTAAAAAGAATAAGATGTGGTTTCCTTCAACATATATCCTCAAATAAGGGGGTAAGTAAGCCAGTGATGGAAACACACTGGAGAGTCAGGGTATAGAGAAAAATAGATGATTTTCTTTCTTCTAACTGAGAGAAAAATCTCCACTTCACCTTCTTTTGCAAATCAAAGATTTATAGATTAAACAGCAGTGTAGAACGGGGTGGACTCTCTCTGGTGATTGTGATACTTGATAAGTAGTTGATAGAATTAGAGTGGGGAACTTGAGATCCAGAAAGAGTCACAAATGGCACATTGTTCTGTGTAAGTCAGAATAGTCAAGAAACATAAAAGATGGAGAAATCCTAGTATCACTGATTGATGCTCCAGTAGAGGACAACTCAGCATATCATAAATGCCAGTTGAATAAGTCATGTTTACCAGGATCTTGTGGAAATGTGAATATCTGTACATGACTAAATCATATCAAGTACAAGTGAAATTATGAAATATTTTCTCATCCACACTCCTAACACACAGGTGATAAAAGTCCACATGTGTCAGGAGGTAGGGCTATGTGCACATACCTCCAGAAATATGAAGAAAATGCAAGGAGTAGAAAGAAACATAAAACTGGGAGAGTCATGTTGGGTAGATAGTGGGAGACTGTCAATGACAGGAGGGTAGATCTGTGACTTTGAAAAATGGGGACTGCAGACCTCAGAGTTGATAAGGAAAGCAATAACCCAGGTAAAGTAATTCACTACAAGGCTTAAGACGGATTCAACTGGGAAGGACAGAGGTCAAGAGCTCAAACTATTATTAAGAGGGCTCCAGTAATGGAAGCATCTTAGAAAAGACCACATGAAGCTCAAGAAGAAGGAAGACCAAGTGTGAATACTTCAGTCCTTCTTAGCATGGGGAACAAAATACCCATGGGAGGAAATACAGAGACAAAGTGTTGAGCAGAGACAGAAAGAAAGGCCAGTGAGAGACTGCCCAACCTGGGGATCCATCCCATATATAGTCACCACCAGGCACTATTGTGGATGCCAACAGTGCTTGCTGATTGGAGTCTGATATAGCTGTCTCTTGAGAGGCTCTACCAGTGCCTGACAAATATGGAGGTAGATGCTCTCAGCAAACCATTGGACTGAGCACAGGGTCTCCAATGGAGGATCTAGAGAAAGGACCCAAAAAGCTGAAGGGGTTTGCAGACCCATAGGAAGAAGAACAATATGAACCAACCAGTACCCCAAGGTTCCCAGGGACTAAACCACCAACCGAAGAGTGCACATGGAGGGACGCATGGCTACAGCTGCATATGTAGCAGAGGATGGCTTTGTTGGACATCAGTGGGAGGAGAGGCCCTTGGTCCTGTAAAGGCTCTATGTCCCAGTGTAGGGGAATGCCAGGACCAGAAAGCAGGAGTGGGTGGGTTGGTGAACAGTGGGAGGGGGATTGGGATAGGGGTTTTTCAGAGGGGAAATCAGGAAAGAGGATAACATTTGAAATGTAAATAAAGAAAATATCTAATAAGAAGAGAAAAGAAAAAGAGTTTCAGCAGTAAGGGGTGATAGATAGAAGAGGAGTATTGAATTCAGAGTAGACTCAGGTCTTACTAGTATTTATTCAAATAGTGACCATGACCTCATATCCAGAGCTGCTGGCTGCTGCCAGTTATACTAAAGACCATATTATAATGACAATATATAGAAAATACTAGGATATAAAGGATGCAAAACTAAATTTAGATTGATGGCAGACACTCAAGCTAGTTGATGCCTACATAATGTTTAAGTCCTATACATCTCAAATTCTAGAAGAAAATGTTTTAAATACTTTTCTCTAAAGAAATAAACAATGAGAAATATAGTTATCTGCTTTGAATATTACACATTATACACATGTGTTCAAAGATCACATAATACCTCATCAATAACTATAATTTTTATATCTTATGTACAAGCACACTAGATTAATTTAAAAATATAATTTAAATAAAAACCTTACTAGATTTGCTAAGCTGTTGGTTGGAGGCGTGGGGGAAGAAATACCCAAAACAATATATACTCTTATAATGGCTTTGTCTTTTCATTTATTTATTTTGCCTGTCTTAATTTGAGGGGAAGATTATTGGTGAAGACTCCCGTCACTTTAGTCACAGGACTTGGAGAGACCAAGCTGTTATTGATCTAGAAGACTCCTCCCTGAAGAAGAGATCTCTTACTTATTATTAGCAGAATATATGAAAACTGCTGTGGGAGAAAAGCTATTCAAACCCTTCCTAACTCCAAACCCAGCAAACTACAATAATGACATGGCAAGAAAGATACACTCACTGGTACAAGAGTGGAACTAATATCTCAGAGATAACCAAAAGTTTTCTGTTTCATAGGGTAGAACTCACTCCTGGTTCTGCAAAGTTAAACAGGAACCTGAGGCTGAAAAGGGCATATATTCTAAAGGAGAAGCTACTGGTACCATTTTGCTAAATTAATAGAGTGCCCAACTGCCTTCTAGGCGCTTATTCTTATACCCATAGACAAGTGCACCCCTTATCAGAGAAGCTTTTAGCAGCTATTTCAAAGAATCCCAATTGGTCAAGGGGCAAATAAGTGACTATTAAATACTAAGCTCTAAAAATGGGATGTCTCTAACATGACTCCCACATCCAACACCAGGAGTCAGGGTGAGGAGGAGTAGAAAGATGGCAATAGCCAGAGAATGAAGAGCACTACTGGTAAAATAAGGTCTTCTGTACAAGGCAGGAGTGCCTCACTCATATAGTCTCAAATGGTTGCTTGCAACAAGATTACACAAGAGCACACCAGTCAACATGCTAAGGTCAGTGGGGAAAGGGTTCATAGGTCTCCGCTGATAGATGAAGAGCTGCAGACAACCAATGACTGCTGAGTGAGAAAGAGCCAATTTTCCTCAGAGACTATCAGTTGGATTTGTCATCTAGGCTGAAGTGCATATGGACAATAGCATTTAGACCCAGTGTTCTGTGTGTGTGTGTGTGTGTGTGTGTGTGTGTGTGTGTGTGTGTGTGTGTGTGTGTG
>JADRCD010217419.1:0-13494 GCA_019843815.1 Montemys delectorum
CAGAGTGAGTTCCAGGACAGCCAGGGCTACACAGAGAAACCCTGTCTAGAAAGGAAAAAAAAAAAAAAGACACTGAGAAATGCAAAATCTCATTTGCAAACAAGATTCACTGCTGCATAAAAACATGCATGTTGTGTGTACTTTAGGATGCTGCTTAAAACCATGTGTTGTAGGTACTTCAGGATGCTGCCTTTGAAAAATCAGGAAACATATCACACGCTGTGGAAAAAAACAGTCTTCCGAGCTAAGGCTGAGTAAATTCATAAGGACCACAAGAAATGGAGACTACAGTCTTCAAAGGCATGTGAGAGCAGCTTGCCTGCTGGCTGTTCAGCTGGACACTGTTTTATTCTTCTAATATTCAGTGGTTTCTGAATGTTCCCTTGCTTTTGAGTGAAAGAAATGTCACAGTCCTAAGCTCACCCTGGTCCATTTGTGATCAGGAGCATCCTAAGTGACCAGCAGCCATCTGTGGACCTTGGCTTCTAAACACTTGCTCTGTTTCCTTGCCTAGAGTACACTCAAGCCAGCCAAGGCTTGTCTGAGTCAGCCCTGGCCTTCAGAACTCCATTGCTTAAACAAAGATATTAAGCTATTAAAATGCAATGAGTAACAGTCGGGAATCATTTAGCCAATTCTGTGATTCAAGGACCTGTGGCCAGCCTCTGAGCCAGTCACAAGCAGAGCTGGGAGACCTGCCCAGTGTCTGAGTTCTGTAGATGTTCTCTATGCCGAATTTCCCTCTCCACCCCAACAGAGAAAAAGAAGGCTGTGAAGAGTGCTGTGAGCTGTTGGCGCACACAAACTAGGGGACTTGTTAATGACTCCTGCAGCTCTAGAAGACAAAACAGCTCCAAAGCTAGAATCACTCCAAGAGCAAAGTCATGTAGATGCACAGATTAAATCTTGCTGTGGCCCCCAATGCCAGGGAGCGAGTAGTGGGGGCTTGTGGCAGAGTGGCCAGGCCAGGCAGCTGATTGTGTTTCGAAGATACCTGTTTAAAATGTAAAAACGGATTCATTCATCTAAGAGCAGATCTCCTCCTTCAGAGCATACCCCAGGAAGAGTAGTCTTCAGCTTCATCTAGGAAGGTTCTAGTCTTCATATGTCATGCCTGCAGGCCTGGATGTGTTAGCATTGTGTCTAAAACTAACCTGAATCCAGGGAAGTGTCAGAAGCCAGAAGCTGCACACTTATCTCCTGTCCTCTGTACCCCCACTGCCCATCTGTGAAGGGAAGCAATGGCTAAAAGGTTTCTCCCCAGTCGTGGGGCTCTGGATCCACGGATGTCACAGCTATGGGAGTTTGGAGTCTAGTGCTTACCAGAACAGACCCTGCGTCCATTGCTTTGTGGTGTAGGGCACTGATAAGATGGTCCTGGTCAGTGAAATCTACTCCTGTGGGCCAATCAACGGAGGTAAGGATAAGCAAAGGGTGGACAGGCACGGAAAGTCCTCATTGACCTGCTTTGTAAGGGGACTGAAAGTGGGGGTGGTATAGAGACAAAGGAGACAATCTCGTGTTTGCTCACATGACAGGCTCAGGTAAAGGAGAGGGAACAAGAAGTAGCTGCCTTCTGGGTTGGGATAGAACCAAAATGCAGAGCAGGAAGCCAGAACAAGAGAGAACTGCCTCTGGAGAGGCAAGATACCCTACTGTTCAGACACCAGAACCTGTGACAGCATCCCAGGAAATGTGGCCAAGGGGATCCTGAACTCAGTTCTAGGCAGTGCTAGAGAAATTACTACCACTGAGAAGTGCTAGATAGAATGATAGGAAAGAGCTGGACCAAAAGTCTGAGCAGACTAGATTTTCACCTAATTCCCCGAAGCTTTCTAGGTGTCCCATCATGGTGCCTTCAAGCATGTTGTTTCTCTCCCACTTGGTGACATTGTCTTTTCTGTTTCCTGTCTTATCACATTGGCTACAGTACACAGCCATTGTCTACTGTTTGATGAAAACCACACAGGCTGCTGAGTAGCTAAGGGGACAGGATTTGTGGGGAGACAGTAGAGACTAGGACAGTAGTCACCAAGTCCCTCTGAGGTTTAGACAGTCTGGGCATGGGACAGGATGATGCCAAGAGGGAGGGACAGGGACACTTCTGAGCAGATCTAGAGATGTCCCTGCCTGGACATGTGCGACCCAAAATCCTTACAGGCTCCAAAGGTAGAGTACAAGAGCTGCTGGGCCCCCAGCTGAGAGGAAGTGCCAAATTCTAGCCACTATTCAACTACTGTCAGTTTGCTCATGTGAAAAATGTGAGAAGTGAGATTAATTAGGATTCTCAATTTACTATCAGTTCTCCAAGAATATGGACTCAAATTAAATTAACAGCTGTTTTAATTTTCTCCTATACCTCCACGGTCTGATTCTTAATCACACTACATCCCAACTCTTATCATAATTGAATTATACAGAATTGCAGCTCACTCAGCAAGCCTGTGTGTACTGGCTCCTTTGCACCAGAGCCCCGAAACTGCACATCCTTCTCTAGCGGCCAGATATACATGATCCAGCATGGTAGCCCAGGTGAGCTGTAGCTCTGTGGCCAGGCAACCATATGGCTTATCAGATTACATTTAAGTGGCTACAGGTGGCTAGTGGCTGTGTCACTCCCACTACATACCACAGGTCTGAGATCTGTCTGCTCAGGGTGTGACCATAAATAACACCTGCTTTAGGCAGGGTTTCCTAAAGGAACAGAATCAATAGGATAGAGAAAGAAGGGGGAGGGGCTATCAGACTGGCTTACAAGATACAGTCTGAGTAATCCCACGATGGTGGCCTCACCCTGGAGACACTGAGAGAGCAGTGGTTGTTCAGTCCGTGAGGCTGGATGTCTCAGCCATTCCAATCTGGCACTGAAAACCTCAAGGATTCCTGGAGAGCAGTTGATCTTCTAGGCTAGAATCACAAAGAAGTGGGTTCTAATCTCAATGAAGAGGATGTCTCAGCAATAGGGTGGATGGACTAGCCAGTGAGAGTGAGGAGAAGCGGGCAAAAAGGAGTTTTCTTCTTCTGCGTTCTTGTATCTGGGCTGCAATTTGAAGATGCCACCAAGATTTAGGGTGTGTCCTCCTGCTCCAATCAACCTAAGTAAGATAGTCCCTCACAGAAGCGCTCAGCAGCTTGGGTTTCAGTTCATTCCAAATGCAGTCAAGTTGACAACCACGACCATTTGTCATACTACCTGAGTCTGTTACACTCTTAATCTAGAATGTTCCCCCACAGGAGATGCCTGGTTACTCTGGCCCTTCTTGTCCCTTCCCCCTGCTATTTCCATTGACAAGTGGCATGCTGTAGCTCTGCCCCCTCTGAGAACACTCTTCATGGACCCAGAAAGTCCTGGCCAGTGTCCCCTAAGAAGAGACAGTCTTGAACCCGGTCTGGCTTCACACTCCTCTTCTCACTTCAAGACACCTCCGACCTGTCCTGCTCTTTGGCCTCACTCCCTCCATGGTCACTGCTGGCCTTAGGCTATCTCCAGACCTGACCTCTTCTGCCCCAGCTTCTTATGATGTTTGAGACTTTGGCTAACACCACCCACCACCCACTCCTTCCACTACACATCTCTCCATAGCGTGGTGTGTACATCCCTCCGTGGCTGGTGGCTGGTGGCTGTCCCCCACTCTTTTGTGATTATCTGGCCTGACTGCTTGTCTCTCCACTGTAAGACTGTGTGTGGGGAGCTGCAGATTGGGAACCAATTAACTCATCTCTTAAGATGCATGATGTGATGTGGTCATGGAGTATCCCTCTTCCCTGCACACTCTTCCTGCCTCCTTGACAGGAAAATGGCCCTCAGAAGCCCTGGCAAGGACAGGGGCATCCATACCTGCCTGCTCTTATGCATCTTTATGCATCCTGGATATTCTCTTGTCTCAGTTCTAGGTAATCACGTTCTTGGGCTGGAGATGTTTTCCCTTTCCCTGTGCAGATACTACATGATGTCCTGGTCTTGAAGTGACAATATGGCCTGGCCCCTGGGGCCTTTTCAGAGAAGATTTAGTTTACATTTTAAGCATCTTCCCTGGAAAAATCAGATTTCACTTGCTAAGGACAGTACCAGAGGTTTGGGAAACAACAAAACTTGGCATCCACGCCCCATTCTGTACATACACCTTTGCAGCTATAATGGATTAGACTAAAGACAGGCACTGTCAGAATCCTATCAGTTCTCATCAGTGTGCTTTCCCTTGCAAATCAGCCAGGTGAGCCCACAGTTGTGATCCAAGAATAGGTCAGTAGCTTAGGGAGGAAGCATCAGCCCAGGATTGAGCTGCTTTCTAGTACCCTTCCCTACCTGAGCCAAAGGCTTCCTGCCCTGTCCTGTGGGCTGGATCTACGGGAACTGAGTTTAGGAGATTTTCAGGCAACAAAATGAGGGGGCATAGCATAACAGTAGGTCTGTACCTGTGTCTGGGCACCTAATCTCACAAATAGTCTTATGTCAGTTTGTTAGCTTTGGTTATGAATTTCAGCCACTAAGTTCCGGGAGGCATGAAGGATTTAGTATGCATATGCGGACTACTTCTCTTGTTGTTATAACAAAATATCTGATAACAAGTAGCTTACTCTTGCTCACCGTTTGAGGGGATACAGTGCCTCACTGAAGGGAAGGCCTGGCAGTAGGAGCAGGAAGCTGCATTCAAACCCAGGCAGCAAAAAGCAAACACAGGGTGAGGCCCAGTTACAAAACCTCCAGTCCCCCCCACACACTATACACATACTCTCCCCACCCAGTGACCCACTTCCTTCAGCAGGGCTTCAACTCTTATTCACAGTCTTCCCAAACAATGCCACCATTGGGGTACCAAGTATTGAAAACTTAAGTTTGTGGGAAACATTTCACGTTTGATGGCTTGGGCTGGCCACTGGTATGCACAAAAATTTCAATCTTTTTCCTGGGGAGGAATGAATCATTTCAGGATTAATTTGTTTTTATTTTCCCTCTGGGACGTCTGGTCCTGCTCATGACAAAAAAAAAAAAAATCATCTGACTAGAGCAGTGGTTCTCAACCTGTGGGTCAAGACCAGTTTGGAGGTCAAATGACCCTTTCAGAGGACTTGCATATCAGATATCCTGTATGTCTCATATTTACATTATGATTCATAACAGTAGCACAATTACACTTATAAAATAGCAACACAATAATTTTATGGTTGGGGTCACCATAAACCCCACCCATGGGTTCCACAACATGAGGAAATGTATTAAAGGGTTGCAGCATTAGGAAGGTTGAGAACCACTGGACTAGAGGCAGAAACATGGCAAAGGTCCTAGCATCACCATGGTAACACTGGTGCCATGTTAAGACATACCTCCCAACCCAGTACTGTGGTTCATGTGTAGCTTCTGTTCCCTGGACAGGCTCCACCCAGCCACTGAGGCTGCCCTTGGTTGCTGGGCCCTGGTATCAGATTCTAGTGACCATCAGTCACACCCTGTGCCTGGAGACAGGACAATCCCTGAGCATTCTGTAGCATTCTGTAGGGTGCTGCATCGTTCGGGCTCCAGAAGCCACCTAAGCCTGCCTTCTCTCTGGCTTTCTGCAGCACATCCTTGTGAAACACTAGCATGTAGGTCTTCAGGGAAGACCAACACAGATGAGTCTTCTCTGGGGTCTATACCATGGCTCACAGCTGGGGCCTCCAGAGAGAACAGTGGAAATGGGTTTTCATGCAGAAGTGTTCATCAGAATACCTAAGCCAAAGAAGAGGCAGCAACACGCACTGGAAGAAACCAGCTGCTGTAGAGAGCTGTCAAAGCCACCAAACCTCATGAAGACCCGGTCACAACCATCAGGACTGTCAGGGTCAGACATCAGCCAAAGACATACTGCCCTGGTCAACGGGACAGCTCTGCAACCCTGAGCCATGTTCCCAATCCAAGACCTAGTTTTTAATCTCCCACCTGACCTACAGGCAGGACATGCCTGATGCTATTCTTGTTGACCACACAAACTTGCCTCCCAAGGGAAAAGAACAGGTTGCATACAACACGCCTGGGCTCTGAGATGCTTTAAAGGCTGAATCCAACTCTGCTATCTCAGAGTCCTCCCTCCAGCTCCTCCCCGGTAGGAACTCAGGACACTGGAGACTATTGTTCCAAGCACACCCTCTAATGAATATAGATTAAAAATGGTTATAAACATTGAACAAATAATAGACACAATTGCCTTTTAAAATAAACTCGTATGTTTGATACTCATGGCACGCTTTGGGGATTTGTGTAATTTTCACGTCTCTCTCACCTCTACCAGTGTTTGGCTTTCTCATTAGATTCTTATTTGGACAAAACAACAGAGAATTTTGATGTATGAATCATCACCGAGACATTTGTAAACAGTTATCCTAAACCAGTCCTAAGGCTTCCCTAGTGCTAGCTCCCAGCAGGCAGGCTCTTGCGGATTTTGGATTATATAGAAAATTAGATTTGTCCAAACATCGTGTTCCACTATGAGCTTGTCGCCTCTGACCTACAGCTTCATGAGCTAGAGAGCAAACAAGCAGAGTACCCACCCATCCCTTCTTCTTCCATACGTTTCTACCCTCCCCACTTGCCTTTCTGTAAAAGTAACTTTTATTCTCCTGATGCAATTGTCATCTCTGAGGTTTTACTACCTCAGTGTGCTAACCTCAGACTAGTCCTGGAAGCTTCTAGCCTCTACACACTCTTATCTAGACCTAGAATGTTTCCAGACTCTAAGACTTACTGCTGAATAAGCTCAGCCTTTCCTGTTCTTTCTGAGCTCTGGCTGACTGATTCAACTCAGCTGTTCTGGCTCAAACTCCTCTCCAAGCTGACTCATTCAAGCTTCACTCTCTTGGCCTCTGACTTTTTGCTCTGTTCAGCCTCAAACGATCTCTAGCAATCTATTCTAATCTTCTGGCTTCTCCTCATTCTCTGGCCCATTCTGTCTTTACCCAGTTCTGCCTTGTTCTCTTTTCAACCTGTCTCTGTAAAACTCTCCCAGTAAAATTGCCTCCTTTCTCTCCTCTCTGCACTGCCCCTCAGGTAGCTTCCTTTTCTGCCCTCTCCTCATGAGAGTTGGGCAGATCCTATTCTGTCAAATCTTTCTCTGATTCATCACTTTCTGCCACTCAATTAGACATCACTTTCAAACATGGCTGCTTCCTTCTACAAACTAACTTTACCTCCATTGTTTGGGATTAAAGGTGTGTACTAAGATCAAGTTTATATTCTAGCCAGAGGGATTAAAGATGTGCACTAAGGGCTGAGCTACATACACCACAACTAGGAAAAAGGTTTTTAGTAAATAACACAATCTCAGGCGATCAAATATCCTACAACACCTCCCTCTCTCCCCCTGTCTCTCTCTCATTCTCACTGTCTCTCACTCTGTCAACTCTCTCACACTGTCTCTCTTTCTCATTCTCTCTCCTCCTGTCTCTCTCTCACTATTTCTGTCTCTTTCTCCCTGTCTCTCTCACACTCTCTCTGTCTCTCTTTCTCCCTGTCTGTCTCTCCCTCCCTCTCTCTCTCTGGCTCTCTCTCTTCCTCTCTCTATGTCTTGCTCTCTCTCTACCTGTCTCTAGCTCCTCCTCTTCTCCCTCTCCCTCCCTCCCTCTCTTCCCTTGTCTTCTTTCTGTCCCTTCTGTCTGGCCTCTTTTCCATCATCACATTGTCCTTTATAATGACGCTTCTGGTGGCATGGAACCTACCTATGTAACATGAGATGACATCTCATTTGGAGATCATAACTCTGCAAACTCCCTTCTGCCCATGTAAGGTAACACATTCACAGTTCAAGACTGAAATGCACCCATATTTAAGGATCCCATCTGCCCTGCCTGCATTCAAAGTCCACCCTAGGAACTACTACAGGGACCTTTCTTTTCTCTATCTCTATATCTACCTATCTATCTATCACTTCAAGTTTGTTTGTAGGTAAAATATGTAAGAGACACAGAAAATGGTCTACTATCTTCACAAGCCTCACGCTGGTTCTCCTCTAGGTGGGTTTCTCAAAAGTCACAAGCAGTTTGCCTCTGTATCTACAGTGCTGGGGACAGTTCTGCCATCAATATGAGCACATGGTTCTGTGGAAACCTGTCTACAGATAGACCTACAGTTGTGTATGTAGCTGGAAATGTTCTGTGTATGTTACTAAATAATTTTAAAAGAGGAAGTCTCAAATTAAATATTCTTACTAGAACTAATACAGTTGAGGGCAGCATTGAGAGGTGACAATGGATCCTTACCTGGTCCTTGTGATAATTCCAAAGGCATTTGTATACACCCACCCACTGGTTACATACACTAAGTACTCACACTTTGGGTGTGTTACTTACGAATGAAGCTATTAAGAGCACAGGGTACTTCATTCCCTAACTAATCTGCTCCTGTCAGATTTCAACCTCCACTTGCTTAGCAGTCATAAAGTTATTATTTCCTGCCTTCAGCTTTTGTGAGCTGATGGTCATTAGGTCTCCTCTTGAGGATCCCACAGAGCATGCAGATAATGTTCAAATGAAAGCTCTTTGCCAAGGTCACAGTGAAGTTTGTACAAATGAACACCAATCCAGTGGTGCAAACGACCAATTTTTTTAAAGCTTGAGCCATGTGGACCAGGTGGAAAGGGGTCTCAATGAACTCAGAGAAACTATGACAGACAGGCCTGGCTCTTTTAAGGACACTGGGCAAGATGTGAGTCCTTCCTTGCTCTTTAGCCTCTAATACCTCCCAGCTGTTCTGGCTCCAAGCCCCTTCCTCTCCCTTTAAAGATGGTGACAATGGGTAAGTTTCCCTAACTATCCTTCAAGTCCGGCTTCAGTCTCTATGACCCTCTAAAGTTGGATGTTGAAGAGCAAGCTCTCTAAGCTGAGACCAACGGACCCACAAGCTTTTATCTCCCTTAGCCTCTTTGAAAACATTATTCTATAACCTCAGCTACAGGATGGCTCACATTAGGACCTCAGCTGATGAGGCACCTTGACTCTTACAGATTACCCCCAACTGCCCAGATATTACCTGGAGATCTTTGGGAAAAGCTGACCCCCAGTGAACTCAGTTTGAGCTTTGGTCTTGGTGGTCCAGCAGAGCTTCATCATCTGACTCCATTGCAAATACAAAAGTAAAATGACTGCCATCTGTCCTCTGGGTAAGTATTATCCACCATAATGCCCTCACAAGCTACCTGCAGCCTTGTTCTGTTTGTCCCTGTTCCACACCGCATTGCCCTCAATAGAGCCATTGGCATTCACTCTATGGATAGGGTGCTTTCTTACATTCTTATCATTTGTTTATTCTGATAGATTTGCCCATGAGCAGAGGAGTCAGGGGCCTCTGAATCTGAAACTTTCTGCTAATGACCTTGACTGTTAAGTTAATGAAACTGCAGAGGGAATTGTTCAGTCGCTGGAAGAAGGTCTCCATCTTTCCTTAGTCTTTCAGATGGCTCTGTTGGGACACACTCATGATGGAGGATTGAGGGTTCTCTAGATGGGGGTGGAGGCCGCAGAATAGAGGTCATTTTTTTTTTGTCTGCTGTCATATAAAATTGAAAGCATAGAGAGTGCCAGGAGAAAGTTTTTTAAACTTTTATGAATTATTCCCACAAGGAGTCATAAGCATCTTTCACTGTGGCCATTTCAGCTCAACAGAGCGTCAAGTGGCCGACAGCTGCCTGGCTTTGTGATTAAAGGCTACATTCTGCTGCCCAGTCACATAGGCTTGGAAGAGAGTGGACCGTGCCCTCAGGGCCAAATCCATCCAGTTAGGAAACAGGAGAACAAAACTCAAGAACAAGCTACGGCCCCATGAGGAGCTACTTCCCCAGCCAGGCTGAGAATGGACACTTCCAAACCAGAAGGCAGGTACTGACAGGGCTGAGGGTTAGGACCCCAACTGGAATGAGCCACCATGGCTGGCATTTATACACACTTGACTAGAGGCTACTATGGGCTGTGAGTTTCAGTCCTCAGTTCTGGTAGGCTGATGTCCTACCATCTGCCCCACTCTATAGACGCCCAGCTCTGGGTGGCAGAGTGAGGAGCTGTTTTGACTCTCTATCTGGGCTGCCTAGCCATGCTCAGCTGACCTTGAGAAAGCCTTTCAATTCCTGGACTCCAGTACTAACATCCATAAAAAGAGACTCATGGAAACCAGCAGAAAAGTGGCTCTCAGTTCAAAGAGGCTGTGTGACATCCCAGCCATCTAGCTAATACTTTCAGCATCTCCCAACAGCCTTAAGATCAAAAGACCCAGCACATTTACCTGCATGTCCTGACACCATGCAAAAGATCAATTTTCTTCCAGATTCCTCCAACCTGGATGGAAACAGAGTTCGGGAGTCCAAGTCTACCTCCATACTGTTTCTTGTAGAAGCGAGTGCACACACATGCTCTGCCAGGGAGCCACAGGACTCCACATATCTCTGTGGGGCTCAGATGTGCATTTAGAGCTGACTGAAGGCATCATGACCTTCTATACAGCCCACTTCCACCTCCCCAGAACCTGAACCTCTGAGACCATCATAGCACAAATATCAAGTTCCCAAGGCACAGTCCTGGTTGAGATGGCTCCTGCTGCCCCAGGAATGTTCTCGATAGTTTTGTTTTGTTTTATCTCTGATGACCTGGTGATTAGGTGTACAGTGCATTTAATCCTTGTGTCTCTTCACCTGTCCTTCCTTGCCTGCTATTCCCCATCACATGACCCTTTCAAAGACTCTAGCCAGCTTCTGCTGAAGGCACAGCATTAGCAAGTAGAATATTTTCTTCTGTGTGAAGAATGTGCTAAAGTCTATCCTGTCCATGGAACATCTGGGCCTGGTGTTCCCATGACAAAGAAGTTACTTAGGCATCTGCAGTTGGTATGTCCTGCAGTACTCAGTGCCCTGAGGCAACTTCACTAAACAGTGGTGATGTTTTTTCTCATATTCCGATTCACTGTGCAGGTTTCCTGTAGAGCCTGGAGTCGGGCTTCTTCATGGGAAGTGACAGTGAGGGACTGTCACCGTTTGACTCTGATATATCCCCTAGGGCTCACATATTGGAAACCCCATTGTCAGCTGATGGTTTTATGAGAAGTGCCGTGACCCTTAGATGGAGTGACTCCTTGATGGATTCATCACTTGGTGGCATTATTGAGACATAACAGAACGACCTTGTTAGAGGAAGTGGGTCACTAGAGTGTGCACCCTGGAAAGATATGTCTTATTTCCTGTCTTTGCCTCCCCTCCGCATCACAGCTTCTATGATGTAAGAAGCTCTGCTCACATCCACAGACCATCATGACTGTTTAACCTCACCTCAGTTCCCGGGTCCCAGAAGAACCAGATATGCTGGCTAGTTTTATGTCAACCCGACACAACCTGGGGTTACCTGAAAAGTGGAAATGTCAGTTGAGAAGATGCCTCCACAAGGTCCAGGTGTAGGGCATTTTCTTGATCAGTGATTGCTGGAGAAGGGCCCATTGCACTGTGGGTGGCGCCATCCATGAGCTGGTGGTCTTGGGTATTGGTGTATTTCTTTAGCTATTTTATTGGGTTCTTATATCAACCACCCTTCCAAACTTTATTCCACCTTAATCCCTTTCAGTGCCTCATCTAACACTATGTGGGAGAGAAAGAAGGCTAGAAGGGAAAGGAGTGAGACCTCTTTCGACAACTTCCTGCTGATTAGGGGCGTTGGGTTCCTTGGGGCAAGTCCAATCTTTGTTGTCAGGATTTCCAATTTCTTCTTCTCATCTCTCTGCTCATGACCACTTGACAAACTGCGCAATAGCAATCAGGAGGAGCAGGGGGAGCAGCACCTTCCACAGGCTGGCTCAGGGTTCTCCCATTTATACCCTCTCCAGAGTCCCCAGAATTAAACTATCTGATGCTGGTAAAAATCAAGCCGCTGCTCGTGCGGAAGGCAAATCCTAGTCACCTGCTGTGAAGCAGCCTCTTGCCCCACACCTGGAATTAAAACAAAAACACAGTCACATAACATAACTGAGTTTCTTAAGAAAGCAAAACTCTCACTACACCTGGGTTCTATAAGAAAGCAGGCTGAGCAAGCCATGGAGAGCAAGCCAGTAAGCAGCACCCCTCCATGGCCTCTGCAACAGCTCCTGCCTCCAGGTCCCTGCCCTGCTTCCTGACCTAACTTCCTTCAGTGATGGACTATGGATGTGGAAGCATGAGCCAAATAGATCCCTTTCTTCTCAACTTGCTTTTGGTCACAGTGTTTCATCATAGCAATAGGAAGCCTGACTAAGGCACTGGTTGCCTTGGGACTGAAACCTCTGGCAGTGTAAGCCAAACCACACCTTCTTCTCATCGTTTCTATGAGGTGTTTGTCACAACATGGAAAAGCTGACAGCCGCTAAGTTCTGGGTACCTGTGAGGTCTTAGCAGGCTGCTTGTGTCTTCTCAATTGCAATACCATAGGTTCCTCTTTAAAATGCCAGGATTTATAATGGAGATGTTCACAAAGAACTTAACCTTACAGGACCCAAAAGAGCACATGTGATCTAGAGCTGTTCCCAAACAAGCCTAAACATGGACCCTGTCTCGGAACAATCTATGTGCCTCTGAGGGTAACATCACAGTGTATCCTTCATGATGTCCCATCAAGCTGTGCCCTCCCCTTGGGATGAGTCCCCAGCTTGGTCCCTCATCTCTCATAGATGTGAGTTCCCAGATCCCAGAGCACAGCAGTCTCTATTCTTACCTGCTCATGTGTCCCGGAAGCAGATGACAGATAATCTTTACATTTATGCATCCTTCTGTCCTCCCAGCAGCATTGTACACAGAAGCATCCCCTGCATCTATGCCATCTTCTTGTCTCAACCAGATCCTAGGAAAGCTGCCTAAGGGCGGCACTGTCTTTGTATTTTTGCCACATGTACACACTACTTCAAAAAGTCTAAGGAGTAAAGAAGGGGATGCCCTATCCTGGTCTTGCACAAATTTGGACATTTTTATTCACTTTTCAACCAATGTTTTTATCTTAATATTTTAATATTGGTTCTTTCATGGTTGCCTGTCCACACTAGTAAGTATTTCTTTCAATGCCTGTGTAGTCTCCACTGCACACACAGCTAGATGTGATGTAGTTTCCATCACGCCACTGTGATGTTTGGGTCTTTCCTGTCTCCTTGCTTCTGTAGTACAGCCATTTCCAAGAAACTCTGCTCTCCTGTATTGAATCCAACCACAGCGTAGCTCCTCACCTGGGGATGATGCTCCAAGAGCAGTCAGCACCCTGAATTGTTCATGAGGCCCAGCATGCAGTCTCAAGCAGAGCCCAGAGCACCTTGCTGTGGCCCAATGCCCACTTCGTCCTCCCACCCTGTGCCCTTGCCAGGCCAGAGTTACACTTCTCCTCTCCCTCACATAAGCCTCCTTCCTTGAAGGAATCTCTCTTTCCTCCTCTACTCTCTGACAGTACCTCCACTCTATGAAAGCAGAATCAGGGCAACGTGGGCTCTACCCTGCACTCTGTCCCTCTGTCTTCAAGACACTTAAAACACTACAA
>JADRCD010217419.1:13894-27976 GCA_019843815.1 Montemys delectorum
CCTTCTCATTCCTATGCATCTTGTAGGTAGGACAAGTTTTGCATTGAAGGTTTTATGTGGGTTGATGTCCCTCTCCTTCCACTGAAAGTCCTGCCTGGCTACAGGTGGTTACTTCAGTCTCTACGTCCCCCACTATAGGAACCTCAGCTAGATGCATAGGGATACAGATGGAGTGGCGATTGGGGGAACAACCAACTAGTGACTGCTCCAACTGGAGACCCACCCCATGGGAGAGAGCCAACCCTTGACACGACTAATGATACTCTGCCGTGCTTTTAGACAAGAACCTAGCATAACTGTCTCCTGAGAGGCTTCATCCAGTAGCATATGGAAACAGATACAGAGGCCTATAAAACTGAGCAACCTGAAAGGGTCAAGAACATCACAAGAAGACCCACAGAGTCAACTAACCTAGGCCCACAGGACCTCACAGAGACTAAACCACCAACCAAAGAGCACGCAGCAGCTGGACCTACCCCCCTCCCATGCACACATTTGTAGCAGATGTGCAGCTTAATCTTCAGGTGGGTCCCTAACGGTTGGAGCGAAGGCTGTCTCTGACTCTATTGCCTGCCACTGGATCCCCTTGCCCCATCTAGGCTGCCTGGTTGGACCTCAGTGGAGAGGATGTGCTTAGCCCAGGGTGAGGGAGTACCCAAAGGGGGCTTTCTCTTCTCCTCCGAGAATGGGAGAGGATAGTGGGGGCGGGGGAGGTATTTGCAAGGGCAAGACTGGGAGGAGAAAAGAGAAGGCTACCATTGGGATGTAATATGAATAAATAAATTAATAAATTATGAAAAAAAGCCTTCTCATCACTGAATCTTCTAGAACCCAAGCCCACCTTGTGACAGGCCTTTGTCAAAGGCACAGGGTTAAAGCCTATTTACCTTAGAGTCTAGGCCATGGTTTTATGAGGCCTTGCAATATCCCCTCCCTCAAACCTTGATTCTGGGAAGAAAAGCCCCACAGTCAAAGCTCAGTACCTCTTGTAACATACGGGAGTATGCCATCTTGAACCAGCCAGATTTCCTCTCCCATGATATGAAGTGACAACAGTCCCTAGGTGACCTGGACCCAGCTCAAAATACCCACAGAATCTCAGAGATGAAAAGTAACGGTTGTTTTAACTATTAAGCCCAAGGGTCTGAATAACTAGCTAGAGATAGTGACCTAGGTTTGACCTTGGAGACTATGAGGCCCAGTGTCAACCACAGCCTGGGACGCATAGGTAGACATGGGACCCAGCAATGACCATGGTGGCAGAATCACAGGTGACCAGTGCCCGTGCACATGATCATAGTAACTCAACCTCGGAGAAAGTAGACATCTTTTGGGAAGTCATTTGTTTCTCTCCCCAGTTTCTAGGGAAACTGTGAGCTCGTGGGGGAACTGGACAGTGCAAACTGGAATATTGGAAGAGACTCAGCTCATCCTCTGGGGAGGCCCCATTCAAACATAACTGCTTACAGGTTTCCCCAAGGAAAGGTAAGAGGAGCCTCCTCATCTGTGAAATCCTCTGGCTTGGGAATTGAAGCCCACTCAACTCATGGCTCTAGACATTGCCACCCTGTCAGCCAGGCAAAGAAACAAAGCAGCATGCCCTGCACTTGCAAGGTCTCACTACATAGACCACAGTGCCCACTGCTGCTCGGTGACTGTGAGCATGTGCTGTGTGAACTGAGGTCAGAGCTCAGCACGGTGCTCAGACCAACACCACGGACATCAGTAAACAGGGCGATTACCTGAGTCTTCAGTGAGAGGCCTGGGTCACCCTGGGAAAGCAAATCACCCTGAGTACAGGGGATAAAAAAAGTGAGCCAGACTTGGAAGACAAAGCAGAAACGTAGGGCCCAGTAAGAGCAGGCATGGTCCCTACACAGGTGTTCTTGAAGGAACTAGGGAAAGAGTGTGTATGAGTCCGTGATGGGGGCTGAGGGTGTCAAGTCATGGCAGAGAATATCTGAGAAGCCTTGGTTGGCAAGAAAGAAATCAGAAGCCTTTGATGTGGAAGCAGATGAAAGGGAGCGGGGAGGGTTGTGTGGGATGGAGTGTAAGGCAGACAAAAAAACACCTGGTCTGTGAGCTTCAGCAGCCAGACGGGTGCTTGCCACATGTGGGCTCTTGGTGTGCCCCCAAAGCCCATCTGTGGACCTTGAGCTGACTCGAAGAGGGTTTTCTGAAACCTTGGCTGCCAGGAGTTTGTGAACAAGTTGCACAGCAGAGCAATGAGGACACACAATCAAATGCCTCTATTGCAGGCTCCAAAAAACTATGCAAACGTGAGGTAGGAGGCGTCTTTAGGCTTTGATTTCCAAGGCATTTGGCAAGCAGCTCATAATTTTACACAGCTGCTGTAATAACATGGTTAGCTGACTTGTACTAGACGCCGGTAGGAAATATTTCAGAAATGGTGTTCTCCTCCAATTTCCAGGCACGACATATGCCTGGCATGGAACCACCCCATGACATACCCAGTGATTAGAGAGTGACAACCCTCCCATTATCACAGGAGTTACGGTCCATATGATTGGACTATCTTGAGCCAAATAGTACTGGGAAAATATGTATAGAATTTGTCCTTTAAGATAGGAAGTACAAATATACCCTTAAGATCATTTGCCACTGTCCATATGGGTCAGAATCATGTCTAATATTAGTAGATGATAAATGAGCTGGCAAAGTGAAAGTTATTGCTAGAAAAAAAAAATATCCCTGATGCAAAGTGGGCAATGTCAAAGTAAACCGTACCTTTCACATTCGTGCTGCCAATTCTAGAAATAAAATAATTACACTCTTCCTAAATTGTGATGCTTAGCAAAGGCAAATGAGTGCTTCTCACAGCCGTTCTGCACCCACCTTCCATTAAGCCAGGCTGAGTGGGGCTAGCATTCGGGCACCTGCTTCCCAGTAGCAGTTGTAGAGCTATGCATGACACATGGTGACAGGCCAGGCTTGAAAAGGATCTGTCTTTACTTCATAGCTGACAGTTGCTTTGGAAACTCAGCGTCTTTGTTTGTTGTCAGGGATGTGCTCATAATCATGAGCATCCCTATCCAGGTAATCTGCCCAGCCCAAAGCAGAGCCAATTTCCCCAGCTCACTACTACCAGCTCAAAAGGTAATGATGTGCATCACACCACAGACACAGAGACAGAGAGAGACAGAGAAAGGGGTACCCAGAGAGTTACACCTCCCCATACACACGCACTCACAAGCACACACATGCACTCACACATTAGCTGGTGCTCAGGCAGACATCTTGCTAGCAGTGGCTTCCCTGGCAAACTAAACTTGTCAGAGGGAACTGGGAATTGTATAAAGCAAACAGAGATTTTTTTCCCCTAGAACTTCAGGGTGTTCTGTTGGGCAAAGTCGGGAATAGTGATGGTGGGGGGTGAAGGGAGTAGGTAAACAGCCTAGGGAAAGCATAGGGGAGCCACTGAATCACACCTCCTGCACTCAGAGACCACCTGGGCCACTCACAAAAGGGACAAAACAAGTGGCCCAAAGACACCCCAGTGTGCACAGCCATACGTGGTCCTAGAGGGAGGCCTCTGACTAAAAAAGTCAGCCAGCAAGGATACAGGCGCCCCATGCCCCATCCTGTCCCTGGCTTCAGGGGCCACCTCCCTCAGAGACATTTGGTTCTCCCAAAGACTCAGAACTCTGCAATCTACAGTCAGCCGCTGTGATGCCCAGCCTGTGCTGAGGTTCCAGTGATATGATAGTGTCCTGTGGCTAAGGACCAAGTGTGACCTGCACTCTCCACCCTCATATGAATTTGCACATCAACCTCATCGATCGATAGGTAGGTAGGTAGGTAGGTAGGTAGGTAGGTAGGTAGGTAGGTGGGTGGGTGGGTGGGTAGGTAGGTAGGTAGGTAGGTAGGTACATGATAATCCCTGCATAGAGGGTAAGGACATCCAAGCACAAAGTACCTTGGAGACCAAGACTATGTGCCCCAAGCTCCTGGACTCTACACTTTCACATCACTGTTTATCATCAAAGGAAGTCAGAACAGGAACTCAAACAGGGCAGGAACCTGGAGGCAGGAGCTGATGCAAAGACCATGGCGGGGGTGAGTGGGTGCTGCTCACTCCCCTGCTTCTGCTGTTTGCTCAACCTTCTTTTCCAAAGAACCCAGGACTACCAACCTGGGGATGGAGCCATCCAGTGTGGACTGAGCCTTCCCTCAGCAATCACGAACTAAGAGAATGCCTTACAGCTGTGTCTTGTGGATGCATCTTCTCAATTTACTTTCCCTACCTTCAGATAACTGTGTGTGTACCTGTCACGTGTATGTGTCAAGTTGACGTGAGACCAGCCAGCACACGTGAACTCTATGCCAAGTCTGGAAGCTCTGCTTCACTCCACCTTACATAGAGCTTGAGCTGTTTCATGTCTTCCTTTGATGCCAGGATCCACTTTGATTTCCCTTTTGTATAAGCATCAGATGTAGATCAAGGTTTACCTTTTACACGTGGATGTCCACTTGCTCCAGGCTCACTTGTTGAGGAGGAACCTTCCTCTGTTTGAACTGCTTTTACGCATGCATCAGACATCAGGACAGATTCCTGCGAGTCCTCTGTGGGTCCTCAGTTCTGTCCCACTGACTTGTGTGTCTACTCCTTCCCCAAGTGCCATGCCTGGATAGTGCAGCAACAGATGTCAAGGCACCGTAAGCAGTGATTCCTACAACCTTAGCTTTTTTCAAAACTATCCTAGCTACTCTCCAGCCTGAGCTTTTCTTTTCTTTTTTCTTTTCTTTTCTTTTCTTTTCTCTTCTCTTCTCTTCTCTTCTCTTCTTTCTTTTCTTCTCTTTTCTTCTCTTTTCTTCTCTTTTCTTTTTTTTTCTGATCAAGACCTAGTGTTTACTTAGGAGTCTAAGTATATATAGGGAGGGGATCCATATCCCTCAATACCAGGATCTCGCTGCCTCATCAGTGTCTTGTTGGTTGTCAGAAACTAGTCAGGCAGACCTGCTCAGTAAGTCAGCAGGTGGTGGCTTCTTTCAGGAAGCTGTAGAAGTGGCAGGACAATAGACTTCTCCTAGGTCGGAAGGCTCCATCCTAGGTGGACTAGCTGACTGTGGCAGAGCAAGGTCTAAATCAGCCTGCATCACAGCCTGAGCTTTTCTGCATAAATTTTAGGATAAGCTTGTTTGTCCCCATAGAATACCCTCCTTGGGTTCTGATGGAGATTGTATTAATCCTTCAGCCACCTCACTAAGCAAATTGGCATCTGATTGGGCAGACTCGACTCAAGCATGATGCCTCTCCATGTGTTTGTCTTCTGTGATTTGTTTTTTAGAATACATGATCATTGGTTATACTTTTCCTAACATACAACAGAGATCTTGACCTTACTCCTACACATCTGAGATTTAAAAGCCTTTGGTCCACATCTCCCCAAGAATACCCCCAGCATTTGGGAACCCCAACTCTACCCTGTGCCTCTGCATTTGACTTTCCAGTTTCAATATTTGGGTGATAGGTACACTGATTTTTGTGTTTGGCTTACTCCCTGTGACAAGTCCCCAGGATATATACATGCTGTAAGTGACATCTGCATCTCTGCTACTGTGACGAATGTCATGCTGTGCACAGGAGTGTAGGGATCTCCAGCACATTTACCCCACACCCTTGGAATCCCAAGGTGGCCTTGCTGAGTGACATGGTTTCATCTCAGACTTTTGAGGAATCTCCATGCCATTTTCCTACAATGACTGTTCTATTGTTCATGCCTACTATCAGTGGCCAGGGTTTCCCTGCCCCTAAACTCTTTCTAACACTTCCCTACCATCTGTTTGATAACATACATCCTAGCAGCTGGAAGGTGATACCTCTAATGTGGGCTTTAATCTGCATTTCCTTGATGATAGATGGTTCAAAGCATTGTGTCATACACCACTGAGACAGTGACATGTCTCCTTTTGAGAAGTGCCTGCCTTTGCCCATTTCTCCACTGAGGTGTTTTCTTCCCCATGGAGTTGAGCTCTTCAGGTATCCCAAATATTAACCCCATTCAGATTTGTGTTTAGTGAATGTTTTCTCCCCTAACATGGGTTGTCTCTCCATTCTCCTGAGGGTCTCCGTGGCTGAGCTGAAGCTTTTAAGTGATATACAATTCCATTAATCTGTATTTCTGCCCTTAAAATCAAAATCATCAACTCTCTAGACCAATGTTCTAGATCTCTCATGCTGTTTTCTTCTAGCAGTTCACAGTTCAGCCTCCCATTTAAGTCCTCTATCCTACAGGGGTCATCATAAGCACATGAAGCACCTACTGTGTACAGCAGAGTATGTCGGAGGTGGGAGAGGAAAGGTCACATAATACAGATTTGTAGGTTTATGTGAGTCTCAAAATCATCCTGTAGTGTGATTGATGGTTAATCCTGAATGTCAACTTGACGGCTTTCAGGAAACAAACCTTTGAACATACCTATGAGGGAGTCTCTAGATTGAGTTAACTAGGGTGGGACGATCTACCCTAAGTGTAGATGGTAGCATTCCAGGGGCTGAGATATCAAATTGGATAAAATGAGGAAGGGAGTTGAGTCCCAGCAATGTCTTTGTCTCTGCGTCTTAACTTTGGATGCAATATGGCCGACTCCCTCCAGCTCCTGCTGCTGCATCTTCTCTACTAGGGCTATAATCTTGAACCATGAGCCAAAATAAACTCTACCCTCCTTAAGTTGCTTTCTGCAGATATTTTGCACAGCAACACAAAAAGAAACAAATTCATGGAACATGTATAAAGTAGAACCAGTGACAAGATGAGACGTTCCAAGGCGTCTTTGGGAGTAGCAGAGCCTTTCCCGACTCTTAGGTAGACTTTTAATTCAGGAGTGAAGGTACTGGACTCTCACAGTCATGCAAAACTTCCCCCAGAGAAGGCAGCCTCCAGGTTCTTGCCCTGAGAATTTGAAGAATGAAGGTGGACTTTGAAAATAAGTATTTTACCATAGATGGATTGAGAAGAAGGAAGGAAGGAAGGAAGGAAGGAAGGAAGGAAGGAAGGAAGGAAGGGAGGAAGGAGGGAAGGGAGGGAGGGAGGGAGGGAGGAAGGAAGAGAAAGAGAGAAAAAGAAAGACAGAAAGAAAGAAAGCATGCAAGCAGGGTGGGTACCTAAAAAACAAGAGAAATCACCAGAGATGAGAAACCATCAAGAGTCACTACCTTGGAAGTAACCAGACTGTTCTGGATAAAGGCATGAAATGGGGAATGGATCGGTCAATACAGCTCCCATTCATAAGATGCTCAGGCATCTTTCCATTCAATAATATCCTTGTGTAAGTATATGGCTCCCAGGAAAGTGGTGCTCATTTAGGGAAAAGGAAGTAAGGAAATACCAGAACACCCCACTCCTGTCCCCGGGTTCTGGCATCCCTAGCCTCAGGCCATGTTTTCTGGTATCTCTGGTCTCTTTCAAGAGTAAAGATACCAATGGGACCAAGAACACTTTAAGTTCTTAACGCAAAAATAAAACAAAAATCAAAAGAAGTTCACTTTCATATCCTCTTACTGTAAACTGCCTAGTCAACTTCTAAATCCCCCCCTCTCTCTCTCTCTCACACACACACACACACACATACACACACACACACATACATTTTCACAACATGTCCAGAATGTTACTCTGTGTATCAAACACAAAAATCCCAAATTTTATTCACTCAGAGCCTCCAAACACCCTGCTCTTGCCAACCATATGCCACAGGAAGCCTTGTAGGCGACATCGGCATGTCAGCTTGTCTGTGGGAAGGGGGTCTGCAGGTTCATTAGCAACAGTCATCTCCATCACTGTGGGCTCCACTGCAGGCTGATGTGACAAATCACAGTTATTACAGCCACTATGGATTGTCAGTGATTAGCAAAGGAACCAGTATATTACCCTAATTTAATTATCCCACCATCTGATGCTTATGATGATCACTAACAGTACTTATTTCTAAAATGAAATGTGCTATTCTCTAATTGTTCACAGTTCGAAAGAAACAGCCAGAGAACACTCTCAACCATTAAGGAAATGATATTTTAAATGATGAACATACTGTATATGTTTGTACTTTAAGGAAACAGACTCTGGTAATGTTTGGGGAGATTAGTGAAAATTTACTGATTCCCAGAAGAAAAATACTTGTGTCTAACAGTGCCAGGCAGAATCTGTGGGCACAGTTTAGAGAGGGGCTGCATATGGCACTGCTCAGAACAGTGGAATGAGATGAACCAAGCTGACCGGGATCAAACCCCATGCCCCACCAGAGGCCCCAGAACCAGGGAGCCTGAAGCCTGCCTAGATCCTTTTCTATGATTTTGCCAGAACAGTCTGTGCTGTGGGGCTAATGGAAGGATCCTCATAAATTTAAAGCAGGGCTGACACTGCACAGACATGCCTGGAAAGTACCACCTCCCCAAAGTCAACCCTCTGACAAGGCTCCAAGGAGCTTCACAAGCCTACTGGAATTCTGCAAAGGAGTCCCCAACTGGCCTGAGGAAGATCCTAATCTGGGACCAGCCCAGACCTGGCCCTTACTGGGACATGGTGATCCAGTGAGGACTGGAGAGATGAGAATGTTGGGGAAGACGGTACCTAGGCTAAGGGCAAGATTCAGTGGTAGAGCTCTTGTTCAATACATCTGAAGTCCAGGGTTCTGTCTCCAATTCAAGGAAAACAAAATGTCCCCATGTACACATCTGTGGCATGTACAGCCCTGAATCGAGTCTCACTGTCATTGACCTTGGCCATTTACCCATCCAACAGGCACTGAGGGATGGAGGAACCCTTCCTAAAGAAAAGTCCAATGTCAGCCAGATATGGTGGCACACTTCTCAAATCTCACCCCTTAGGAGGCAGAGGCAGGATGATCTGTATGAGTTTCTTGGCATCTCTGCATAAAGAGTTCCAAGCCAGCCAGTTTTGCATAGAGAGACCCTATCTTAAACAACAAACACCCACACTGTCAGTCAAGTACTCCAAGGGCATCACGAGGACTAACAAGGCAGAGAAGCATGATTGCATGGGACTGGGCAGAGTGCTTATGGGACCACATAACTGGGTTGCCAATCAACTCAGGCTCCCTCCCAGAGAGACCCTTGCTCTCTGGAAGCTCTGGCCTCCAAAGTCAGTGGGCTTGAATTAACCACAGGAAACAGGTTATTCTGAATGTCAACACTCAGGACAGGTATCCCCAGAGCCCAGTGTGAAGTCATAGGTTTTTTTCCCCTTATGTCCGTCACCCACATGATCCAACATGAAACAATGAAGTCTCCAGCTACAGTCCCACAGAGACCTGCTAGGAATATAAGGTAGGTACATCCCAGGGGCAATAAGTAGTTCTTGGAGGCATACATCTCAGCAGTTCTGGCACCAAGGAAGGAAGAAGCCAACTGCAGGCCGTTATTATTGAACCCCAAATCCTGCTGGCTCCCTATGGCTGCTCTCTGGGACCTTCTCTTTATCAAATGATAAATGATCCCTCCATTCTCCCGTTACCCGCACTTCTCACTCCTCCATGCCCTCCCTTTCCATGGCTGAAATAAATAATCCTGCACCAGAGGCAAACACATTTGTCTAGATGGTAGATGGTGCTGGTGTGGTGGTAGGAAGGGCTGGTGACTGCTCTCTGAAACTTCAGCCTCCCTCAAGTCTGACCTTCTCCTCCTCAAATCCCCTTCTGTTCCTGTCACCTTTGACCGCTCTCAGTTTTAATGTCAGTGGGAATGGCAAATGGCCTGTGATGGCTCAGGAGAGCTGTCTAGGCTGTTCTTGGTGTGCATGTGAGAGCATCCAGAGGCCACAGTAGACAGAACAGATCCCTGGCATTTGCTGGCTCCAGTCCCAGTGGATATATATGCCTGGAGGCCACAGAAAATCCTCCTCCTCACACTATCTAGTAAACATTTCCTGGGCTCCTGAATGCATGTGATTCCTGTGTGAGGAAGAAGCAATAAACCACTAAACCCCCCCCCACACACACACACACACACTCCTGAGTGTCTACTTCAGTCACCATTCCCCTGTCACATGACTTCATTAGGGAACAAGTCCATTGCACCTACAGCTTGAACAGATCAAAGGAGTCAAGGGAAAATCTTCTCCAACTCGAGGGGAGAGAGAACAGAAGAACCACTGGGTAGGAGGTTGCAGACCCAGCCTCAAGCCCTCCTGGTGCACTTACAGGTGGTCATCTCCTTGCCATTGCACCTTGTGTCCTGGCAGTGACTGGTGTCCACTGTCAGCACCTACCTCAAACTGAGTCAGCAGTCAGTCTCATAGAGAGACCAGGATAGTGGGTACTGGCAGTGCTGAGTCACTCGGGAGATTTCAGAAGACTGCTGATAGCTTCAGGCAGCGATCTGCAGCAAGGTCAGGGGCTGCTCTCCTTGTGAACTTCTTGGAAGATTCTGGAATTAAAAGGAATTAGAAAACCAATATCTGAAGATGGATATGACAACCCTTTTATGGGAGGACAACTGCTGTTTCAGGCCTCGAAGGCCAGGCAGTCACTATTGCTGGAGCTCATTCAGCAGCCATGAGGCACACAGCTCTGGCCAAAGGACAAGCACACATGTATGTCAGTAAAGCTTTATTTATGGAAACAGGTGGTGGGGTAAGGTACCACCGCCTCCCTTAGTCTGCAGATTCCTAACCAAGACCTGTGAAGGGTTTTAAGTTGCAAGTTGCAGATATCAGAAAGGCAGTCTCTCAGGCCCAGGACTGACTGGAAATACTCATTATAAACCTGTTTAATTCATTCAAATATTCTCCTAGAGGCACATGCCTCTGAATTTTTTCTTTTATTTTATTTTAAAACAAAACATGTTAATAAATTAAATACTAGTCAGGCAGTGGTGGTGCACACCTTTAATCCCAGTGCTCTGGAGGCAAAGCCTGACAGATCTCTGAATTTGAAGGCCAGCTTGGTCTACAGAATGAGTTCCAGGACAGACAAGGTTACACAGAGAAATTCTGTCTTGAAAAACCAAATAAAATAATTAATGACTTAAATACAAATGATTATAGCAATAAAATCAAAATTTAAAATATAAATTTAAAGTCTGGCATGGTAGCACAAACCTTTAGTCTCAGCACTCAAGACACAGAAGCAAGCAGATTTCTATGAGTTTGATGTCATCCTGTGGTCTACACAGTGAGTTTTAGGTCAGCCAGAAACACATAGTAAGACCTTGTCTCAAAAATGTGTGTGTGTGTGTGTGTGTGTGTGTGTGTGTGTGTCTGTGTGTGTGTGTGTGTCTGTGTGTGTCTGTGTGTGTCTGTATGTGTGTCTGTCTGTCTGTCTGTCTATGCATGTGCTGTGCTGTGTGTGAGTATGCATGTGCTGTGTGTGTGTATGTGTGTATATTTAACATAGCAAAGATGTTCTGCTGCTGATAAATCATCAAAGGTGACTCAGCTCCATCAGCATCCCCTCTTCAGCAAACCCCTTCTCCCCAGGAGAGCTTGCCTTGGCTAGTACATCATGACAGACACGTCAAGTACATTCCCGATTATGAGAGCAGCCTGGGCGTCACAGGCATGGGCTTGTGAAGAAAGCTAGGTTCAGCAGCACCAAGTTCATCTGGAAGGTGGCTCCTCAATGACCAGAGTGAGTATGCACATGTGTGTACACATATGTAATATGTGTGTGTGTATGTGTTGTAGGGTTGAACATTATTGTGGTCATCTGTATGCAATTGTATAAGTTCATGTGTATACATTTATTCTTTGTATAATGTGTGTGCATACACATGAGCACACATACATTACAGAGTAGTAGTGTGTGAGCATACACACACACACACACACACACACACACCGCTATACCCTCTAGTTCAGAAAGCTGGAGCACCAGGAAGTTGTAGGACTTACCCAAGGACCACAGACGTGGAATGAGGTGAAAATCAAGAGGGTGCAAGGAGTCACACTAGCAGGCCGTCCACCCCTACAACAAGGAACCGTGTCATACCCTCCATAAGGGGGTTGAACTTGTAGACGAGGACAGAGAATCACCAGGCACTCTACTACAAAATCCCATTTAATCTGTTCAAATATTGAACTGTATGCTGGGAACCCTCTGCCTTGCAGGAATGCACTTTTGTCTTCCATTCTCATAGCAGAGAGGTTCCAAGACACACAGCTCCAGAGACAATCAGCTCTCCAAACAAAATGCAAAAGGCCTTGGGGATTCCAGTGACATTTGAGATGCATGGTTTCTGCCCTTAGCCATTGCTCACTGGCGTGGTCAGCTGCACAGCAGGTCCCAGACACTCTCTGACTGGGCCAGAAGCACCAGCTGCACATAGGGGACAAGAAGCTCCTCCAGACACAGAGCTCTGGTTGCTCTTGTGAGCCACCATGCCTGGGTGATGCAAAGGTAGTCCTCCGGCAGAGGTCAGGGAGTGGTGGTGGCCTTGAGAGACAGAGGATAACATGAATACTCAATGAAGGCAGCCCTGCTCGCTCACCCATGCTGCCACTCCCTAAAAAGGGAGCCCTCATAAATAAAAAAGCAGGAGCTGGGTCTCCAGGCTGTTTTTATTATTGGCTTAATTTCTCTTCCCTGATATAGCTCTCAATATTTTATGACTTGTCGCCTAGCAATTCAGTTATGACAACTCCCCAGGCTTGCTGCGCCCCTGACAGGAAACACTAGAGTGCAAGAACAACCCCCCAGCCCCACCCACCTCTGTGATCCATAGGCAGTCCATGCTGGGCATAGGATTGAGGCCAAGGGACAGACTCATGTGAGAGAGCTCAGAGCACAGCAAATGATAGGTACCACTCCCACACAACCAGATACCCAAGACCCTCTGTGAAAGAGCAGAGTTTCACACCCCAGCCTAAAGGAGGCCTAGGCTCCACTACCTTGCCTGCCTGAGCCTCTTTAACAGTGCAGCAGTTAAATACACCACCACCACCAAAAGCCCCAGGGTCCCTGTTACTGCTAGGAGGACACATGAAATGCCCTAGCAGTTCAGACATTAGCAACTGCCTGGGAGACACTCGGATAATCTTGATTTGTCAAGGTAGTGACAGTACACCAAGAAAATAGGAAAAACTTGAACCAGCTCATAAAGGAATTCTGTAAAGTTGTTGAGAATGTGATCGTTTAAATAAATCAATACTATCTCTATATAGTAGCAGTCATCAGCTGAGAAAAAGAAGTTCCAATACCTTTCACTACAGCAGCAGGAGATGCTCGTTCTGATAGGATTGCTCCTGTATAGCTCAGGGGTGGATTTGTACAAAACTCATGTGAAAGACAGTAACAAAGGGTGCCAAGAGACAGGTGGGATGATAACCCCACAATATCCTTCCTGATCCCCCAGAGTCTGTGAACATAAACGTATCCCCTTAGATCAGCGGTCCTCAACCTGTGGATCATGACCCCTTGGAGATCACATATCGGTATTCATATTACTCCTTATAATAGTAACAGAATTGTAGTTATAAAGTAGCAACAAAAAAAAATATGTTTGGGAGCCTTTGTTGTTGAAGAATGGGTGAAGGAGACACATGCAGATTTGTGGCCAGCCAAGCAGTACCTTCTTGTCACAACAAATGAAGAGAGATATGTTATGGAAGAGGCAAAAGGCTTTCAGCCCTCAAGACCCACAACTCAGCAGGAACCTGATAGGAAACCTGCTTCTAGCCCAGTTATCATGGCTTCCCAAACTACCCACAAAGAAGAAAGGAGTTTACTGGAAGTTAATTTGGATTACTTGGAATTAGAAGATATTGATACAACAGACATTAATCTGGATGAAGATATTCTGGATGACTGATCAGTCACTGTCCTGGCCAGAACTGTGGAAATTCTTGGTTTGCATATATGTAAACAAGGGAGACATAGCCACTTCATCTTCAGAGGAATTGATGGGCAGCAGTTAGGTTACTATGTTTTCCTTGTTAACTAAGACAGGCACTTGCTTTTTTCTTTTTTCTTTTTTTTTCCCCTTTGGTTTTTCAAGACAGGGTTTCTCTGTGTAGCCCTGGCTGTCTTGGAACTCACTCTGTAAACCAGGCTGGCCTCAAACTCAGAAACCTGCCTGTCTCTGCCTCCCAAGTGGTGGGATTAAAG
>JADRCD010217420.1:0-56845 GCA_019843815.1 Montemys delectorum
TGTTTTATATTGTTACAAGAACTGCCACCAAGCCTGATGACTTGAGTTCCCCAGTTAGTAGAAAGAAAGAAAAGACTCCTCCAAATTGTCCTCTGTCCTCCACAGGAGCACTGCGGCATATGCACACATATGCACAATAAATAAATAAATAAATAAATAAATAAATAAATAAATAAGAAAATATTATGTTTTTAAGCATTACAACAGATGCCGGAAAGGAATCCCAGGGAAAGATGCACTTTCAAACTCCTTTCAGCTACTCAAAGCACACTGGTTCATTTCAAAGCAAGACTGACTGTAGAGCGAAATGTATTCAGTGGAGATAAAGGTACTGCCAAAGCTCTACAGGACCACCCAGACTTCAGCAAGTCAGGATCCCAAGGAAAGGAATAAGAAAGTGGAACAGATAAGGGAAATGGATTAAAGGGGCACTGCAAACTTAGATGATGAGAGGTGAGCCACTGCTCTGATGAGAGGATGCTTCTGGTAAACCAAGGACACTGTGACTTTATTTCTTGCTGCTAGAGCCCTGTGAGACAAAGAGTATAACAGGAAAAGAGTGCACCCAAAGTAAAAAACATAAAGGCACGTAATTCCAGCAAGCAGGAACAGATAGAAGAGGCAGTCGGCACTGGCCTAAGTTATTCCACATGGTAACAAAGTGACAGTTTACCTTGCCACACAGCAGAAATTCTAGCTCCCAAGACATGAAAAGACTGTGACCTTCAGTCAGAAAGGGCTCAGGAAGAAACCAGAGTCAAGATGGATGAAGAGAGGAGCAGCTCAAGTTAAGATCCAGCTATAGTGATCAGCTGTGCCCAGTTCTGAACTGTGTGAGAGGGACTCAATATCAAATGCGACCTAGACAAAAGACAATTTGCATAGGTAGCCTTTGCCCCAGATATGCACTAACGTGATTCTGAGCAAAAATCTCACTCTGTAGCCCTTGTTAGCTCTAATTTGTGCTAATCTTCACACTTTAGACTTCCAAGTAAGTGCTGGTATACCAAACAAACATTAACTATAATACCCAGCTATGGCATTAACTTCTTTCTTTTCTTTTGAGAGAGGGAGGGAGGGAGCGCTTTTCTTCTGAGCTATAACCTTACTATATATCCCGGACTGGCCTACAAGTCACTATGTAGACCAGGCTAACCTTGAACATGAGGAGATCCTCCTTAATGCTGGAATCATCAACATATGCACCACTAACTTCTTGATGGAAGACCCCTCCCAGCCAAGTTGAAATGGGAAGTCTATTCTGTACATAGATGACTTTGAAATCTTGGGTATGGTTTGTGTCTTTGGTCAAGTGCCATTTCAGTGGGATGAAAACCCAATTGGCCTCAATTTAGGAGACAAGAGTAAGTAAAATAAAGAAAGAAATTTTCTATACTTCTAATCTTCTTTCTTGTAGAAAAAAATAGTATTTAGGAGTATGTGTAGATAAAGTCTGTATATCTGATAATGAAACACGAGGCCCTTTCATGAAATCGCAAACGGTCTTTGACTTACAGCACGAGGTCTCTACACTGCTGCAAATGTAAAATATTGTACACTGAAATGGCACCTAACCACCTAACCTAACCAGAGTGTACGGAGACTGCCTCAAATGTATTCAGAATCCTTACATCCGCCTAGCACTAAGTATAATCATCTAGCACAAAGCCTAGAAATACTGATTCCAACTTAGTACTACGTGGATATTAAAAACAGGATGCCCCATATGCTTATGATTCCACACTATCAGGTTAATAAATTACAAAGTGAGCCACTTTACATCAGGAACCAGTTGTACACCTTTTTTGTTTTTGTCAATGACACAGGAAGCAGGGTCAGTACTGAGAGGCAAAAGGTAAGGCTGTAGGGAGTTTGTGAATGGGGGAAAGGCATACACTAAGCTATTTTACAGTGAAGAATATACTAATGAAGTCACAGTGTCCACTGACCATGTACAGGCATACAATAAGGTACAATCAAACTGGCCATATAATTTTCTTTTTCAAGGGATGCTTTCCTGAGAAAAAGCAAAGAGCTGGCAGTCTGAATGCTGAATCAGAATTAGAGGAAGTGAAGACAAAGGCTATTGAGTACTTTATATACATCTGTAGGGGTGTATGTGTGTGCATGAGTGTATGTATATATGCATATATGAGAGATATAAGACATGAAACAAACAGAAAATCCTGCTAAAACCTAAGCAAACAGTCTCCTTTATCTATATATGCTTAAGAATATTAAGAAATTCATGTCACAATTTTAATTTCAAGAATATTAAATGAATAGATGGAAGTTTAGATGATTATAATGTGCTCAAGAAAAATCTTAGATTATGATCAAAGACTTCCTAAAATTTCTTGGACATAATCATGGACATTTCACAATGTACCAAGTTTGTCAAATACATACATACTATTAAAAAGATATCCTTACCTTTGTGTTTCCCAAGAAATCACCATATTCTCTTAATATTCTTTGGTTTCTAAATAGCCCTATAGGAATTAGGAGATAAGTTTAGGTCACATACATTCTTACTAATCAGTTTATATTAATACAACTATTTCCTTTAAGACTGCATTAAATGGTTGAGGGTGTAGCTCAGTAGACAGAATGCTTGCTTATTATTTACAAAGTTCCTGTATGTCAGGTGAAGCACCACACACCTGTAATCCTAGCACTTAGGGGGAAACAGGTGGACTGAGAGTTCTAGGTTATCTTTGACTACACAGCAAATTTGAGGCTAGCCTGGGTTATGTGAGACCCTGACCATCCCCCTCCTCTGAAGTAATATATTCAAGAGGTTTCTTTCCACAGATATTATATTGATATCTACAAAGAACAAGATGTACAAGTATATGCATATGCATGGTACCTTCCCATTTATATTATGTTAGAATGTATACATACAAGTGCTGCAGAAATGGCATAGCAGTTAAAAAAGCTTGCTGCTCAACTGTGAGAACCAGTGTTTGAATCCTAGTACTTTCATCCATGTTGATTAGCTAGCTCACATTGCCTATAATTTCAACTCCATGGAAGTGGATGCCCTCTTTAGGACTCAAGGGGAACCTGCACATGTGTGCATACACTCACAAAGACATACACACATACAAATAAGTGAAAGGAATCTTTTTAAAAGTGTGTATATAAATTTTAAAATGTATTAAGAAATATTCTGAGAGGACATAACCAAACTATCAATAACAATTACTTTTGGAAAGAAAATAAAACAGAAAAATAAAGAAAACTTTTCACTCTTTATATTTCTGTTTTGGGGGTAGTGGGAAACTACAGTCTTTTTGAGTCATAAATATGTACAATACTTTTGCATCAATAAATATACTTACATAATTCAAATCATGTAAAATTTTACATTACCTCAAACATAAACTCTAAACCACTAAACTCATTTTCCTGGAGAGTCTTACTTTGTGTCTGTAGTTGAAGGACAGATGCTTTTTTTTTTTTTTTTTTTTTTTTTTTGGTTTTTCGAGACAGGGTTTCTCTGTGTATCCCTGGCTGTCCTGGAACTCACTCTATAGACCAGGCTGGCCTCGAACTCAGAAATCCGCCTGCCTCTGCCTCCCAAGTGCTGGCATTAAAGGCGTGCGTCACCACGCCTGGTGAAGGACAGATTCTTATTCTTGTTAGGATTTTGAAAAATATTTGCTGAATGAATGACCCAATGAGTGAATAAATGTGGTGGTTGAATCAACATTTTCCATAACAAAGCAGCAACTACCACTGGCATAACAGTAATCTTTAAAATCAGATCCATAATGTCACTAGTGTTGTCACACAGAAAACACTTCCTGTTACCATCCTAGAAAGTCATCGAGGAAAAAACCAAATTGATTCTGTTTTAAAAATAATTCTGGGCTGGTGAGATGGCTCAGTGGGTAAGAGCACTGATTGCTCTTCCAAAGGTCATGAGTTCAAATCCCAGCAACCACATGGTGGCTTACAACCACCCTGTAATGAGATCTGACGCCCTCTTCTGGTGCATCTGAAGACAGCTACAGTCTACTTATAATAAATAATAAATAAATCTTTAAAAAAATAATAATAATTCCATGGTGAAAACTAGCACTTGCTGCAGCAACAGAGCAAACCACAAAGTGCTAGCACAAGAGAATACCTGGCCATGAGGGGCACTGTTCTTACCTATATGTTATTTTCCAACAAACCCAGACTTACATTAAAAATACTTACGTTCTCTGTATTCTATTTCTGCTTCTTTACGCAGCTTTTTCTCTCTGGCAAGAGCTTCAAGGCTTCCCCAAACTTCCAAAGCTCTGTGTATAAATACATACACATGGTCACCACCAAGGACTCTTTTAAATGACTTTATTATAATTATACGTGCGTATAAATGAACTATAAGTATAAAAAAGCATATATAAAAAAGCACTTAAAGCATGTGAGTCAAATCTAAGCAATTCACATAAACTTATCCACAAATGTTCTGATAAGGATACATCTACTCAACCTGTACAGATGTCAACAAACTGCAAATAACAAAGCATCATTGAAAGATTCTGTTTAAGATGCTTTTATAACTTCAAATTCAGCATGTACTCTGCTATGAAGGGATTATGTTCTTACTTTGCTTCCACATCAGACCTCAAGAACACAGTAAAGGACTCAGTGTCATCATGAGGACTTCGCCGTCTGATTTTTCGAAGCTGTTCTAAATCACTGGGGATATAAAAGTGTTAAGTTATTCAGAAAATGCTTGTAAGCTTATAGGTTAAGGACAGTAAACAACTATACTGAGCCCCAACTTGAAAGAAGGGATCTTTACAGCTTCTAAACATCAGGCTAAAGATCACACTTTTAATACAAAATATAGTCTGGAGACAGTAAAATAAAGATTATCACTGATGAAGAACATCATAGAACACAGACTCATTCCCCTACATACAACCCTGAATGCACAGGGTCTCATCAGAAACTTAGCAGGGTCAGGCCTGGTCACTAGTTGGGATGGGTGCTACAACTCCCTTATTAGTACTTGTACTATGGGCATAACCACCAGTACTTTTAAGATATGTAAAAAATAGAATGTACACAAGTATCATTCTTCTATTTAAGAACTAAATTAATTGCTGGTAAGATGGCTCAGCAGGTAAAGGCAATTGCTGATAAACCTAATGGCCTGAGTTGTATCTCTTACACACACATGGCAGGAGAGAACTAACTCCCACAAGTTTGCCTCTGACCTCCACACATGCACCACAACACATGTATTCCCCCACTCTTCCACACACAACTAAATTTTTACAGTTAGAAATGTCTAAGTCACAGTTGTAATTACTTTGCTTTTTTTCAAATTCTGAAAGGTTCATCAAGTCACTATTAAAGTCACTATTAGATCGTTATTTTATATTTAATCACCTGTAGAAATTTTTTGACAACAATGAACAGTCATCTCTATGCTAATTTTGAAAATTAATTAAAAGAGAAAGGGTGATAAAATTTGAGCAGAGTACTACTAAAAGAAATACTGTACCTGGACTTAAGGCAGAACTCGTTTATAGCTCTTACGCCAGTGATGAAATTATTCTTAGTGTACTTTGATCCATACTCGCTTTTCTTAAGGACTGCTTTGACTAAACCAGAAACATAAAGAAACAGGTAAGTATTTCAGTATGCGCACTGAAAGCCCTTCCTGAAGATGAATACTTGTTGAATTCCGGGGACACTTGCTATTTTCTCCTGATGCATAAGATGATATCGAGTAAAAAGAAATGTCTCCCCCAGTACAGAAAACAAGGATGGACCATAAATCTAGTATTTATCTCCATAGCTCATCTCTAATTGATACTGAAATAATAACCTTCCATATAGTAGACAATTCGTATCATTAGTAGTGTTCTGTCTAAAGCATTAAAACAATTTAAGTTGCTTAGGATCTACCTGCATGCAATGCAAAGGAAGTTTCAATAAATATTAGAGAATAGTTCAGTGTTTCAAACTATGGAGTAAACCCAGCATTTATCAAAGTCAAAATAGAAAGTAATAATGGATACTGAATATAGAATAGGAACTTTTATAAGATATTTTGATTTTCTTATAAAAACTTAAGACTAGTGGATAATTTCACGTAATAAAACAAAACCGAAGAGACTAAGAAATACTTTTAACAATCAAAACTTACAAAAAGTATAGGAAAACATTGTCTTCTACTAAACTACTGTCTAATTGTTGGGTTGTCAACTGCCAGAAACAAAAATATGATACTAATTTGGTATAGCTTACAGTTTGTAAGTTAAAAACCTACACAATATCTTCCTATGTTAATAAGCATGCAGAGTAAGTACGTCATATGACATAACAACTAGAGCAACCATCTGAAGAACAGATTGAGACATGTGAGCCTACAGGCCATTCACTGCAGTCCAGGCACTGCTAGCGCTCAACCCTAGTTTTCTTCTCTACTTCCAACTGAAAGAGCAAGATCAATCTAAAAGGCCTCATTTCTGAGGGTAAAAACACCTGTGAAAACAGTAACACATCAGCACTACAGTTAAATGCATTAGATACATTAAGAACATTTCAAGAATCAAGTTCTATACAAAAGCCAAACCTTTATCTGAAGAAGTAGGTATGTGAAGGCATTCAAATTCCCTTTTGCCTGAATTTCAATTCTCTAAGGAGCTTTACTTCCATCACTCTAAAGGTAAAAGTCTGGGTATGAGCTAACCTGGAACTAAAAGGAAAATGCTATCTCGCTTTAAATGGATTAGTTCTTTAAAAAAAGAAAGAAAAATCCTTCCAAATAGCTAAGTAACTCCTGCTGGCCTATCCCAGTCCAGATTATGGATGGTGGTAGCACTGGTCACTGGTATTCAGTATTAAGAGAAGGCTTCACTATGTAAAGTAGGATCCTGCTCCAGCCTCATAGGCTGCAATCACAAGCAAGGCACACACATAGTCCAATGCTAATGACTCTTCATTACTTAACTATTTATATGCATAATCTTCAAAGTCATCCTGATAAATAAGTTTTATTTTTACCATCTTATAGGGAACTGAGGTAAATGTCAAAGGGGTTAAACTAAGTTAACTGCCTTAGATCAGACAGTTAGTAAATGTGAGAACCAAAACTGAGCCTGGCTGACACCACTGTGCTCTGAATCCACAGAGCTCCTGACTTCATGAATTGGCTGCTTTGGAGAACATAAGACAAAACCAGCCAACTCTACCTCAACTTAAACACACTGCAGCTGAAGGCATTCCTTAATAATATTACTTTCCTAAAAATAAAGCAAACTGATGATTTAGGTTCTCTAGGCTTTTAAAATACTTGTCACAAAATACAAAATAAACTTCAGCATAAAGTAGAATATAAATAGAATAAAAATTTATGCCTAATCTATTTAAAATAAAAGCAAGCTACATACTTAGAATAATGTTAAATACCTCCACAAAATTCTGTATATTTATACATACCCACATACTCACACATTAAATAAAATATATTTACCTCTTACTTGGAGAGGATCTTGCTTAAGTGGAGCTTTGAGTTCTGCGCCTATATTTTCTGCTGTAAAGTTTATCAAAACAAACAGTATTGAAGAATTCCTTTCAAATAAAACTCTAACTTATTAATTTAATCAACTATTGTATAACAATTATATTATCCCAAACTATTTTAATTCATTCTAAAAACATAAAGAGTGTTAAACTTCATAAAAGCTACTTACCCCTCATTAATTTACTATAGGAGAAAAGATTGGAATCATTTCAAGAATTAAGACAAAGCTTTTAGTAAAACTCAGCATCAAAACTCCAAAGCCTTTCAGAAAACTGACAAAAGGACTTGTTCTAAAGGATAACACAAGCCTGTAAGGCACTATATCTAATGGTCAAAGTGCAAGTGCATTTAAAATAGAAAAATCAAAGGCGCCAAGAGTTCTTCCACTGTTTTAGAGAGTGATGTCAGACAACTGTACCTCCATTCACATCCCCAAAACCACTGTTAAGGTAAAAGATAAAAAGAAAGGTGCCTACCTCCTGCCATAAAACAAACCAAAACAAACCAAAACAAACAAACAAAAAACCCTTACAAATACAAATTCAAATACCAGTGCATTTGAATGCCCCATGTAGACCCCAGAGACTACTGTTATGACAAAGATTTCCTTTCTTTTTATGAAGTAAAGCCTCACTATGCAGCCCACAATGGGCTCAATTTCACAATGCCCCTGCTGCAGTCTCTTGAGTAATGAAATTACAGCAGCACATCATATGCCAACAAGAAAATCTGTAAGTAGGATATAAACAACATAAAGGAAAAAAATTCAGTAAATTAAAATTCAGAAAATCTATTCAACAAAAGATTCTATTTAAAAAAAGAAAAAGAAAAAGAAAAAAAGAGAGGGGAAGTGCTGGAGAGATGGCTCAGCAGTTAGAGGACTTGCTGCTCGTCAGAATCTGGTACCCAGCACATGGTGGTTCATAACTATCTACAGTTAGAGTACCAGAGGATCTGACACCCGCCTCTGGCCCCCACGGGCAAAGGCACACCCACTCACACATGCACAAATAAAATATCTTTTTTTTTTTAAAGAAAGAAGGAAAAATCTCAATTGGGGAGAAATTATCTCCAGCAGAGTCAACAAATGATTTGTATCAAGACTATTTTAAAACTTTCTCGAGATCAATAAGAAGTTCATTAAAATGAGCATTAGAACAAACTTGCATAGAAAAACAAATATGCATTACCATTAGATTATGAAAAGGTAATTATTTCATTAATGGAATCCAAATGAAACCAAAGAACTACATTTTATAACCATTACACTAGGGAAAATGAAAAACCACTTCACCTGATTTTGGTAAAGGCACAAGAGAGAGAATATGGCTGTTAGTGGGAACAGGCACAAATGTCTGTCAGAACTATGACCCAGTAAGTCTTTCAGGTCAATGAATCAAGAAATTCTGGCACAAGGGCGACCGAAGGGAGGCACACAGCAGCACTATGTTCTGTTTTAAAAACTGCAACCCACAAAATGCCCATCAGCAAAAGAACACTGACATTCCTTCCTTTTATAAGCAGTACAAACCTCACGACGGCTATCTAGCTCTTCTAAGCCCTCATTGTATGTCAAACATTACTGCTGTCAACTTCTTTAATTTATACAACAGCCTCAACAGGTTGTTTGAAAATCATCAGAGCAGACAAATACACAGAGTCAGGATAAATCTAGCAACAAAACTTAATGAAAAAAAGAGACGAACTACAAAGAATATATAGAAAGCTATTGCAACAAAGCTCAAAAATAGGCAAAACTAAACAATTTAGAACACAAGTATGCTAAATTATTCCTTTCAGCTCCCCTTTAAAAAGATTTATGAATTACGTGTGCCTGTGTGCGTCTGGGTACACCACATGCAGCAGAAAGGAGTCCATGGAGACCAGAAGAGGGAATTAGATCCTCTGGAGTTAAGGCTGGGAAGCTACTTGATGTTGGTTCTGGCGCTGAACCTGAGTCTTCTACAACAGCAGTAAGTGCTCTTAACTATGAACCATCTCTTCAGTACCCAGTGCCTCTTTTAAAAAAAACAAAACAAAACAGCAACAAAAAACCCAAGGTACTATAGCTGAAAATAATGACAAAGACTCACATGGCAAACACAAATCTGAGATGTTACCAAAGAGAAAATTATTTTCTAACTTAAAAAGTACTTCAACATATGTGTGTATTCTGCAATAAAAACCTCATTCACTCTTAAAACATTTCTCTTTATTATAACCTGACCTCATTCAATTAGAATTCCATATTTTAATTACAGCTCAATGAGTACACCACAGCTAACCTGTGCTGTGCATCATCCTATGGACCTGTGTGCACTACTATAATTAGTTTCCACAAAAATCATTTTGGCATGGGTTTTATGATCTCTACCTGAAGAAACTGAAGCAGAGAGGTTCTAATGTCCCTCAAAGTCACACAACTACATTTTCCTCTTTATAAGGAAACAGGCTAAGGGTCCTGTAACTGCACAGGTCATATTTTAGAAATGGAAGGAGAAAGGATCGAAACCCAAGACATTTTTATTAGTATGGTGTATGCTGTTAACCATATACTGCCTTCATGTGCACATGACATCCGACTTCCTAAGTAGCATCTGTGTATTTTACATTGAGGAAGACAGAAAAGGCTCCCAGTGAGTACTAAGCCATGGGGAGCTCTTGACAAGCACTTTCTGTGGGAGCACGAGGTGGGGCAGTGATGAAGTAGGAACAGACAGAATACCATCTGGGTTTTCAGCAGAAGCTGAGAGTGGAGTCATGGAAGGGTTGACTTTATTTCAAGGAAGGGAAAAATTGCTGGTGCAGTTAGAAGACAAATAAATCCCAAGAACAAAGTCCCGGAGCAAATGAGAGGGGACCAAAGTACAAAGGAAGTCTGTGCTTCCACGGCTTTGCAAATTGACACGTTTAAATTAGACGTCACAGCATTAAATATGACCATTTGATAGTGGTTCACTTGGACCATCTTACTGTCTGTTCCCAGATTACTGTCCTTTTTTTTTTTTTTTTTTTTGCTTTTGTTTTTCTTTCACATTTCCTGCCATCCATGAGTCAATCAATTTTCCATATGTTCCTCTCGTCCCATCCTCCTACTGCTGGTTTGGAATTTATAAAATTATATTTCTTACTCTTTAATTTAGTATCATAGGATATTCCCTGTAAAATTTTCAGCCATCTGCAAAGTTAGTATTTCCACTCTCCTCTAGAACAAGAATTTTTTTCTTATCACTCAGGATTACAGTTTTAATATTAAATATTAACAGGATGTTTGCTATTTCTATTACCAATCCTTAATTTTATCAACCTCACTTATCCATTTCTTATTCCTCATGACCCTTTCTATCACATCCTGATTTCCCTCAGTTTATTTTGCAACTTAGAGAAATATCTGTTTACAGTGTTCTTTAACTCTGAATGGACTGGTTTGTAATATCAACCTTTATGTGTAATAACATGCTTATTTTCACCTTTATGTCAGCATGAAATTCCAGAGGGACATTCAGTTTTCCTTTCCTGATTCCAAAGCTATCACTCCCAAGGAGCGTTCCCTTGGTCTCCTGAATACTGTTGATATAAATGTTATTTCAAATGGGCAATAACTGGCTTCTCTGTTTGGCAACTTTTAGGTTGAGTTGGTTCTTGGTCTGATTTTCCAATCTGCCTGCCCTAGACAAGATGTCTAGGTGGATTCTTTTTTCCTTATACTGCTCAATAGTCCAAATGTAGTGAATTTTTCTGGTTTGTTTGGTTTTGGGTTTTTCAAGAAAGTCGCACTAAGTAGCTCTGGCTGTCCTGGAACTTACTGTGTAAACCAGGCTGTCTTTAAACTCACAGAGATCCTGCCCCCACCTCCCAAGTGCTGAGATTAATACATGTGCCAACAATTCTGAACACCATGTGCACGTGCTCTGTCTCTCTCTGTATGTGTGTGCCTGTGTCTTTCTTTCTCTGTGTCTCTGTCTCTTACTCTCTTTTAATGTTTGTGTGTGGTGTATGTGCACATTTTAATGTGACTGTAGATGCAAAAACAGACTTGCACCATGTGGAGGTCAGAGGACAATTCATGATGCTAATCCTTCCTTCTACCTTCTTATTGTTTGCTGCTGCATATGCCCAGGAAGAAGGCCTGTGAGCTTCTGGAATTCTCCCAGCTCTACCTCCCATTTCACTATAGGCATGCTGGGATCATAGATGTTCTACTGCCTCTGTCTTTATGTGGGTTCTGGAGGTCAGAACTCCAGTGCTCACACTTGATGGCAAACACTTGTTTGAACAATTCCCTCAGCCCTCCATTACCTCTATAAACGACTTATTATTTTTCTGTCTTCTCTTAAATGCCCATGAAATGCAAGCTAGAGCTTCTGGCTATTTTGTTTTGTCTGTCTGAGACAGCATCTGATCTGGTACGCACAAGCTGGTCTCAGGCTCATAGCAATTCTGTCTAAACTGAAATCTGCTGTCAAAAGCTTCAGAAACACCACCTTTCCCCCACAATGATTATTTAACCAAAGCACATAAAATAAGTTGCTCTCAGATGGCAACTTGTAAATAATCTCATTCTGAACTGTCTAGATGTTACTATATATATGCTATGAAGCACAAACAAGGAGGCTAGTAATGGCTCAAACACATGCATGAATACTTATTTTACAAGCCACTACCATCTTAATAAACTCACACTACATTGCCGGTATAGAATCTCCATAATTTTCACTAATAATCAGATATTCTATCCATGAATGCCTCTAGACATTTGTTTTAAGCTCGAATTCTGGCTGTTTGCCACACATCTGCTGTCATTAGTAAAATTAAAGCTAATTTTACTAAAATTCCAACCATCTGAATGCTCTTAAAAATTTAAGGGTGTCTTAGCAAGCCTCTGCTCCTTAATGAGCCATCCTGACTTTATCATGTGATCTGAATTATTCAAAAGTCAATCTCAAACTCTTAAGTATATAAATTATCTTTCAATCAAGCAATTACTTGGTGTCTATCTGATAGCTAACTAGGTCTAATTTGGCCTAGGCAAATCTTGAAAAAGAGTCCAAAATAAAAATATCAATAGACAATGTGTTTCTACTATAAGACAATTAAACTAGGGGCTGGAGAGATGGCTCAGCAGTTAAGAGCACTGACTGCTCTTCCAGAGGTCCTGAGTCAATTCCCAGCAACCACACTGTGGCTCACAACCATCTGTAATGGGATCCAATGCCCTCTTCTGGTGTGTCTGAAGATAGCTACAGTATATGAGTACATATACAAGAAATAAATAAATCTTCAAAAAAATAAAAAGACAGTTAAACTAAATTTTTTATTATACTCAGCAGAGAAAAAGAAAACCAAACTAAAAGTGTAAATTTTAAATATTTTGTATAGTGCAAGCAACATTCACTATTTCCTTCTGCCTTTAGACTTCCCTAAGAAACTCACTATATGATGTGTTATATCATCTCAGCAACTGTCTCTTCCTTTACTGTGTCTTTTTTTGTTTTGTTTTTTTTTGTTGTTGTTGTTGTTGTTGTTGTTTTTGTAGCCCTGGCTGTCCTGGAACTCATTCTGTAGACCAGGCTAGCCTCGAACTCAGAAATCTGCCTGCCTCTGCCTCCCAAGTGCTGGGATTAAAGGTGTGTGCCACCACTGCCTGGCTTACTGTGTCTTTATAATGAGCACAGCCTGAGTTTTGGAACTAAGAGACTCATTATATGTTTTATTCCTTCAACTAGTAATATCCAATTCTAAAAACTTAATTAATCAATGATATATGTACATACGGGCATGTGTATGAGTGCACATACATGTGTGCTATGATATGTATGTAGAGGTCAGAGGATGTATTAGAATGGTTTACAGGCTATGGTCCAACTAGTTCAATAATAGCTGGCTGTCTACAAATGGAAGGTCCAAGAATTCATAGTTTTTCAGTCCAAGAGGCTGGATTTTTCAGTTGTCTTCAGTGTATGTTGAAATCCAGGAGAAGTAGGCCCTAATGCCAGTGAAAGAACAGACTTGGCTAGCAGGTAAAGAGAGCTTCCTTCTTCCAATCCTTTATATAGGCTGCCAGCTGAAAGTGTGGCCCAGATTAAAGGTGAATCTTCTCACCTCAAAGATCTGGAATAGAAGTGGGTTTTCCCACTTCAAACAATTGAAATTTAAAAGGAAAAAAAAAATCTAACTCCAGATGTAATTAAGTTGACCAAGAATATTCATCACAGTAGGAGGATTTTGAGAGTGAAGATACTGAATTTTTTTATTTGAGTAGATTTTTATTCTGAGGATAAACGGAAGTCAAAGAGAAGCTTTAAAAGGAAGGGATATGATCTACTTTTAAAGCCCATACTGCTCTCTGGAAATACAGAAGGAAAGAGTAGAAGCAGAGTGGGATGGTTTGAATGAGAATGGCCCCCATACACTCACATATTTGAATGCTTAGTTTCCAGTTGATGAACTGTTTGGGAAGGATTAGGAGGAGTGGCCTTGTTAGAAAAAGTCAGTCACTGGGGGGTGGGCATTGAGGTTTCAAAAGCCCAGAGCAAGCCCAGTGTCTCTTTCTCTGCCTGCTGCCTGCCAATCAGGCTCTCAGCTATTTCCCCAGCACCCGGCATGTGTGCTTTCCCATCTGCCACCACACTCCCTACCCTGTGAATCTGTAAGTAAGCTCCCAAGTAGATGCTTTCTTTTATAAGAGTTGCCTTGGCCACAGTTCTCTTCACAGCAACAGGGCAATAACAGACACAGAGCTCCCAGGGAGACAACTACTGTAATAATCCAGCTCAGGGAAGAGGATGTTTCAACAATAGGCTAACAATTGTGAAACCAGTGGGCTTGCAGATTCATAGCATAGTCAATAACTAGTCACTATATCTGGTAAGGTGTCCAATGGGTACCTAAGGGTTAGATGTCCAAAAACAATTCATTGTATTAAAAATATCCTCTCAAGTCAGGCAGTGGTGGCGCACGCCTTTAATCCTAGCACTTGGGAGGCAGAGGCAGGCAGATTTCTGAGTTCAAGACCAGCCTGGTCTACAGAGTGAATTCCAGGACAGCCAGGGCTACACAGAAAAACCCTATCTCGAAAAAAACCAAAAACAAACAAACAAACAAAATGTGTGTGTGTTGTGTGTGTGGATATATATATATCCTCTCACTTTGATATCTGCAGCTTTTTAAACGTTACTTTATTATGGGGGAGAGGGCAGTGCAAGTACATGCCACAGCACAGGTGTAGAAATCAGAGAACAACTCTGTGGTTGGATCTTCCTAACTTTCCCTGGATTACGGAGACTGACCAAGGTCTTCAAGCTTGTGCAGCAAGTACCTGTACCCACTAAGCCATCTTGCTAGTCTTGTATTTGTGATTTTAGAAATCAATGAAATCACTTACACAACTGGCATTTTTCTTTACATGAATTTCTATTTCATTAACTCAATTACCAAGTTCTAATTAGTTCATCTACTCATGTTTAAAAGTATTGTTTATATTAGAAGACTTAACTCAATAGAATCCACAGCACTTGCCTAGCACATGCAAGGCTCTCGATTAAAAGGAAAAAAAAAAAAGAAAGAAAGAAAAGCCCTGTCATTAATATTGCTTTCAGGTTCCCTCCTGTGTAATCTGTTTGCTATTTTGCAACAAGCTATCCTTCCAAATTTTTAAAAATAAAGCCAGAGTCTGCTCAGGCCTCCTCTCAGACACTGACAGGTATCCTATTGGGGCATTATCTGTGAAACCTCGCCCTAAGCATTGGCCAATGCCATAACATCTCACCTGGCAAGGGAGTCTATATCAGTTAGGTGCCACATCTTGTTCCCCACTCAGTCCTGTCTCCTGTCTGGGAAGCAGAGACCTGGCTGCAGACTCTTGCTGTAAGTTTAAGATCTTATCTCAAAATAAAGAATATTAAAAGCAAACAACACCACAATGCTGACAGGCTCGTAAGATGTCTCAGTGGACAAAAGTACTTTTCATGTAAGCCTGGTGATATAGAATTGACCTTCTAAACTCACACAAAGATGGAAGGAGTGCCAACTTCACAAAATTGTCCTCTGAGCTCTACATGTGCATGCATGTATATGTGCACACACACACATACAATAATAGTAATAATAATGATGATGATGATGATGTGCGAAGTTCTAGGTTCAAAAGAAATAAACAAATAACAACAACAAAAAGCAAAAGAATACCAATGTATATTCTACAGAGTTAAATAGATATAAAATATTAGCCAATAAATAGCACATTAGGTTGAGAACAATTTGACAAGAGTTAAGGCATTCTAAGGTCTTTGTATTTAACAAAGGACCTTAAACATGAATTACCTCTAGCCTTTGAAGTAGTAATAGAATATATAACTTCCCTATATCTGGGAACTTCCCTATAACATGGAAGTTATAGATATTCTTTTTTTTAAAAAAAATTTAAAGTACTATAAAGATCTAAACATATATAAGCTCTGACCCAAGAAATCAAGCTGCACATATTTTCAAATACATGGGGCCACTTAGAAAAACTTTTCAAATTGTAAACCAAAACTTAGACAACAAGCTTCATGCCATAATCATAGAGACCGAATTTTGTGACAAAACAAAACATGAAGCCCTAGCGAGGTTTAAAAAGTATGGAAACACCATTAGGAATGAAAAAAGAAACACATACATGCAGAGTAAACAACACTTACAAACTGAAGTTTGTATGTGTGCACATGTATGCATGCTTGTTTGTATCTCTGAGTGCAGACATATGTGTGCCCAAGTGTGTGTGGAGGTCAAATAATCTCAGAAATTGATCCTCACCTTCCATCTGTTTGAGACATTCTTGTTTGCTATATACCTACACACAGACACACAGACACACAGACACACACCAGTCCAGACAGTTTTACAGGCACGTTCTATTATTAAAGAAGTAAATAATTTTACCCTTCCCCATATACAAGAAAAATTTTAAATTTTAAATACATACCTGTTTGTGTAAGTGATGGAACTTTTTCAGCTCTTGGAGTTTGTGAGCCCTGCCCTCCTTTCTGGACATTCATAGAGTACAACTTGACTTGATTTAGAATAGAGACATGTGGGTGAATGTTGGGAACCATGTATGTAAAGCCTTCAAATGTCATTAAATTCTTCCATCCTAAGAGAAAAATAAAGTACTTTAATCTCAAACATTTAACAAGTCACATGCTTGAATTTCCTTAGTAAACAGGAATCAAAGATTTCAATTTTCCTCTATATTTTTATTGATATACAAACTTTAAAAGTATATATGAAATCAAGCAAAACATTGATATTCAGTTATTTCAAAAGGTAGTACATAGTACATAACAGACACTCTCTTATTTTGTATGTTGGTTGCATTTTTTAAAAAAAGCTGCTATAATGAATTTTAGAACAGCACAATCTGGGTATAAGACAGCGAAAAGGGCTTCCTACTGAAAATTATCCCATGTTTCCTCACAAGCCAGAGATTAGGTCCTGTCATATAACAATCAATAAATGAATCCTGAAACTGGTGAGATGCCTCAGTGGTTAAGAGCACTCCTGTTCTTCTGAAGGTCCTAAGTTTAATTCCCAGCACCAACATGAAAGCATGAAGGCTCTCAACTGGTGCCTTCTTCTGGAGTGCAGATGACATGAAGGCAAAGTATACATATGCACAAAATACATATAAGTCTTTTTAAAAAGATGTCTTTAAACAAAAAAGCCAAATAAATAAATCCTATTAGTAGTTATCCCTGTTGTCTGATTTTTTTAATTTCTTTTTTAAAATTATTTTTAATTATTTAATATTTATTTAATGTATATTAGCACACTGTAGCTGTCTCCAGATACACCAGAAGAGGGCATCAGATGGTTGAGAGCTACCCATTACTGATGGGGTTGCTGGGAATTGAACTCAGGACCTCTGGAAGAGCAGCCAGTGCTCTTTATGCTGAACCATGTCTCCAGCATTCCTCCCATCCCTAAATCTGAGTAATAAACCTTAGCACCACGGGGGGGGGGGGGGAGACAGGGAGGAAAAGAGGGAGGGAAAGAGGGAGGGAGACCCAAGCACATGATGGCTCAATGGAGAAAAGCACTAAGAATCAGCTCGAAAATGTCCCCTAACCTCCACACGTACGCCACAGCATGCATGCTCTTATTCCTCCACACACACCAGCCACAGCCACACAGGAATAACACTAATACAATATTAACAACCTTCTAAAGAAAAAGTCTTTAACTAGTTGTCACAAACATGATTTTTCATTTCTATGTGAATAGACCCAAACAAGGTCCACATACTGCGCCTGAGATCTCTTAGAGACATTTGTAAAGCTATACAATATATTTAAAATTTCAACTTACATTCTTTAAATATTAAATATACTTGATAAGCTACCAGAATTATATGTAACTTTTACATTACTTTTCTATATTTTAAAAATGTGTATAATAGGCTAGGTGCGGCGGTGCATGCTTTTAATCCTAGCAATCAGGAGGCAGGGGCAGGCAGATCTCTGAGTTCGAGGCTAGTCTGGTCTATTTAGTGAGTTCCTGAACAGTCAGGGCTGTGCAGAGACACTGTCTCAAAAAAACCAAAAGGTATACCATATAGAAACTAAAAATATAACTACCAATAAGCTATCTGGAGCTTCATTAAGATCTTAATGGGGAACTGGAGAGATGACTCAGTGGTTAAGAACACTGTCTGTGTTTCCAGGGGTCCTGAATTCAAATCCCAGTAACCACATCATGGCTCACAACCATGTAATGGATCCAATGCCCTCTTCTGCTGTGTGAAGACAGGTACAGTGTACTCATACAAATAAAATAAATAAATCTTAAAAGAAAAAAAAAAAGATCTTAATGGGGACGGGAGAGATGGCTCAGTGGTTAAGAGCATTTCTAGAGACCTGAGTTCAATTCCAGGCAACCACATGGCAGTTAACAATCTTCTGCAACTCCAATTCCAGAGGATCCCATACTTTTCCACAAGCATTGCACACATGCAATACACAGACATACATGTAGGCAAAACATTCATACACATAAAATGTTAAAACAATTCATTTATTTTAGAAAAGATCTTATTAACAGCACTGTCAGATTGTGATAGTCTATTCAATATTAACACTCAGTAGTCCCAGTTTACTGGTATCCTTTCTGCTAGCCAATGCTGCAGGAAAACCTGCCTACTCATCTAGCAAGCAAAGGTATAAGCGAGATAGAGTGGCCTAGCCGAGAAGAATGTGACTGACATGGTTTTAATACACAGCATAAAGAAGGCCATCTCTCACATTTTTTTTAAAGGCAACAAAAACACATACTGACAACTCCCTGCTCTACAACTTGGATAATAGCTCTACTGTCTTGCTCAATTACTTTGACATTTGCTAAAAAGAAAAAAAGAAAAAAAAAGCAGTAAAAATAGCCTGTAATCCCAAGACTTGGAAGGAAGATCACAAGTTGGAGGTCAGACTAGGTTAAAATGTTAAGACTAGCTGGGCAGTGGTGGCGCACGCCTATAATCCCAGCACTTGGGAGGCAGAGACAGGCAGATTTCTGAGTTCGAGGCCAGCCTGGTCTACAGAGTGAGTTCCAGGACAGCCAGAGCTACACAGAGAAACTCTGTCTCGAAAAACCAAAAAAAAAAAAAAAAAAAAAAGTTAAGACCAATAAAGATGGGAGGGAAGTAAAAATCAATAAAGGCATCTGACATAATATAAATACTATAACTACAAATAAGTTTCCAATGTATTAGTAATACATTTCAGTATGTATTTATTTATTGTAAATTATTTTCATTAGAATTGTTAGATTACAAGGCACAAATCTCTTAAGGTTCCTTTTTTTTTTTTTTTTTGGTTTTTCAAGACAGGGTTTCTGTATAGCCCTGGCTGTCCTGGAACTCACTCTGTAGACCAGGCTGGCCTTGAACTCAGAAATCCACCTGCCTCTGCCACCCAAGTGCTGGGATTAAAGGTGTGTGCCCCCATGTCTGGCTTTAAGGTTCCTTTTACACTGAGAATAACTTCCTCCTAAAACAGTGTTCAATTCTGCTGCCAATCAGTACAAGAGAGTTCCTGCATCTCCCATAAAGAGTATCATCTCATCAGTAAGAAAATCTTAAGAAGATAAAAATATGGCTTAGCAGCTAAGTATTGCATATGCCAATAATTCTAGCTCCATATGATTCAATGCCCTCTGTTGCCTTCCATGTGCACACATACTGGCACATGCACGTGCATATATTTACATGCACATACACAAAGAAATAAATAAAAGAAATCTTTGGAGTAAACTTAGCCAATGCAAGATAGACAGCAGTAAAATCCTTTAAATATACATGTTTTTAAAAAAACGTTTTAATGTTTGTAGACCATGCTCTCTGCGTGTTATATTCATCAACTGTCAATTGCCCATTACTGTATTGTTGTATATACTATCCTACAGCCATATTGAGTGTGCTTAATCCAGACTGTGATGGGCTGTGTGAAATACACACTGCATTCTGAAGACAAAACAAAATGGGAAACACCTTAATATTTCTTAAAAAAAAAATTATATGCCAGAACATATATTAGCTAAAGTATATTAATCTATTTTTACTTTTTAAAATAAGGCTACCTACCACACAATGCAAAACTATATGATGTGGCCTGTCTCTTTTTTTTGGTTTTTCGAGACAGGGTTTCTCTGTGTAGCCCTGGCTGTCCCGGAACTCACTCTGTAGACCAGGCTGACCTCGAACTCAGAAATTGCCTGCCTCTGCCTCTCAAGTGCTGGGATTAAAGGCGTGCGCCACCACTGCCCAGTGGCTTGTCTCTTAAATACTGTCTTTTTTTCTTTGTCTTCACAGAGGTTTCTCATCTTTAAGTATTTATATCAGTCAATGGGTTCCTCCTCTGTTTATTCTTTTTTGTCGTTTTGGTTTTTTGAGATGGGGTTTTTCTGTGTGGCCCTAGCTACCTTGGAACTCATTCTGTAGACCAGGATGGCCTCAAACTGAGAAATCCTCTTGCCTCTGCTGGGACTAAAGGCACAGACAGCCATACCTGGTCGCCTCTGTTTATCCTTTAGAAGACTTAATTAGACAGGTAAGCATTCTAGAAGCAGAAATTAAACTTTATTTCTTCTCAAAGAAAATCACCTGGCTTTGGATCCCCAAATCCCCCTCCCCCAAAACAAAAACAAACTAACAAAACAAAACAAAAAACCCAGCTTCAAATAGTTTTTCTTTAACATGTATCCAACTTAAATAGCACACTTATTCCACATGATTTTTAAATTTAACCATAGTTTCGATTGCTCTTTCAAACACTAACAAAACCTCCAGGTGATGCTTTAAATCTAAAAAGGTGTTAAGTGTTAAAAAAAAAAATTCCATTTTTTGTAGTAATAAACATCCTAAAGAACTAGGCAAAGTCGTCCTAAGTGGAGAGATGGGTACTTACTATCTGAGCTACACAGAAGGAGACCAAGCAGAGTGTTTTTAGACTGGTGACTGCTACCCAGAATAAGAATTACAAATTACACTACTGCAACTCACTTCACCAACACTGAAGGGGCACTTTGGACAACATTTAACAGCCACTATAGGAATCGCTGTGTAGTATGCCGAAGTTTATTTGGAGTTTTAAACAGACAACTCGTTCGGTTCAGGGTTAGGGTTAAGGTTAGGGTTAGGGTTGGCATACTGCCACTATGGGAAAACTAGCTACAGTATTCTGTGACTAACAACAACAACAACAACAACAACAACAACAAACTAAAACAGTGTTATTGCAATCCATTCGTTTGCAGCCTTAGGAACCAGCTTTTAATAAGGTATGAATATTTTCTACCTTATCAGCCCAGCACAGGAGAGTGTCTCAGCTTTTATCAAAAACCTGAATGGCTGCAGCTTTTGCCTTCCACTCAAAGTTTTTGAAGGGTGAATGTGAATGCTTGGGAAACGTTTCTGTAAACACTCTTTGCAAATCCCAAGAATCTGAGAGCTCGAGTTCGCAGTGGATTTGGTCCTGTCCTCTCCTGGGCTCTGCTATGAGTCCTCCGTGTCAAGCTATGACACATCAAGCTACGGGAACAAGGAAGGTGAAAGGAAAAAAACTTACAGGTTTGGTGCTACTTTAGAAACCCTCCAACAACTTTAATCTGACTGAGAAAGCAACGCTGAAGAAGATGAAAACTCTCAATCACACCCCGCGCCCAGGTTTCTATACTTTCAGGAGACACTTTTTTTTTTTCCACCAAAAGGATTGTTCAATATAACTACAAAGTACTGTGGGATTCCTGTCCCCAAACTATGCTCATTCGGTAACTGTGAGAAGCCCTCACCTTAAGACCCATAGGTGACATCCACTTTGATTTGGGGAGATTTAAGAAAACGAGATGGCACTAAGAAAAAGTACAGCGCAGGAGTATCTCACAACTCAACCTAAGCAGCAGCAGAACTGCGGCGGCGAGCTCCAGGGACCCTCCGAGTCCGTGGAAACCGCCATTTCCCATTGCCTGTTTGGGTCACCCTGGGTCACCGCGAGGTGCCTTAAAGACCTCGAGGTCTGGAGGTCCGCCTCAGGGTGTCCCTACGCAGGCTGCTCCCCGCGGGGGCTCCGTAGCTGCGGCTCGCGGGGACACCTGCGAGGACCCTGCGAGACCGGCAGGCTCTGGGTTGGAGAAGGGCAAGCCGGCCAATTGCCGAGGCCGGGCGCGGCCTCCACCGGCCCGTCACTCACCCTGGCTGCGGCCGCGGGTCGCTGCCCGGCCGCCACCGAGCCTGCACAGCGCCGCCCAGCTACACCTGTGCGCCGCAGCGGCGGCGGCCAAGCCCGGAAACATCCTGGCGGGGCAGAGGCCCCCACTCGGACACCGGCTCCTGCCTCCGAGCCGCCTGCCGCGCCAACTGACTCCATAGACTGGACCCCGGCGGCCACGAAGGTGTGCGCCGCGGCCGGCGGCCTCCGCGACCCGGAAGTCGCGGTGATGTGGCGCGACAGCGGAAGTGACGGAATGCGCCAGCTGGGGGCGGGGCTTTCTGCCAGCACTGGTCAGTACCCCGTGTCCGCTGCCAACTGTGATAGGCGTTTCTAAGTTCGTGTCGCATCCAGGGAGACTGTAGTCTTCTGAAGCGCTGCCGGGGCGTGGGAAATAGGAGAAGGCAGGGTTTAAGCCTCTGTCCCCTTTCCTTTTGAACCCTTGGCACCGCTCTGTCCAACACCGTGGTCATCTTGGTGATCACTCAACCTCAGCTTCTCGGTCGTAGTATAACAACATTTAGAGGCGTGCATAAAACTAGTTTCACGACGTGTACGCGAAGATGGAGTAATTTTCAAACAGCCTGGAACCAGAGAGAAAAAAAATACATTCGCCTGTTTTTTAACTATTCCCATGTCAGATTTATTCAGTTCTTAGCTTAAGCCTTCTTTGACCACCCTAATTATAATTAACGTGGTTCTTATTTTTAAATCGTTGCCCTGTATACTTTTCTTCAAAGTACCACTACTGAAATCATTGTCCCCCAGAATAGAGACTAGATATACGGATACTGGATCCTGTGCAGTTTTATACTACTATATTCCAGGTCAATACCTGTCTGACCAAATAAATAGAATGGAATGCATATCCACTTGTTTTAAAGATTAATTTAAATCGCTTAGTGAAAATACTATAAAATAAAATTTTACGTGGAAAATAAGTGCAAATCAATAAACGGGGAAACCCACCACTTTGAGTGGATTTGAGGCTCCCTTCACTGGAGGGAACCCACCTCTGGTAAGGTTAAGGAGGTCAAAAGCCCATGGCTATCAAAGTCGTGGTCTCTAGTGAAAAGCTATTGCAGTTATTTGGATAAATGTATTTTGATCTGACAACCTCCTCCCCATAACTGTAGCCATTTTGTTCCATGCCTGCCAGTTATTTCATATTACTACTGTAACATGCCTGCCAGTCACTGACTGAGAAATGACTTGGCTCAAGAACATGCTGACCATATACTCTGTTTTTGTCCTGTATGTTCTGAACATTATGTATGAGGTTTGCTAATCTTAAGAAATTCCACAAAGCTTTATGCAGGGTCCATCAAATCAAAGGTCAACATAAACTAATATGTCTAAAACAGCTTGAGTCAGAGCTGACCACCGGGCGGCCCTTCCTGTACCTACATATGAGCTCACTGTGTTTTTTGTGGCTGACAGTGAAGAATGCTACTAATAAGCTAAAAAGTTATGATTATAATACTCATGCTCTGTATCTCAATGTCTTGAAATTCCCCTCTTCATCACCCATCCCCTCCTCCCTTACCTTACTCAGGGCCAATCAGCTTAAAGGTTTACTGATATCCTTTGCCTAGTACTTGCCCTTTAAACTTCTGTACCTGATTTTTCCTATAAAAAGTCTACTCTGAAAGCAGACTAGTGCCACAATTAGGTTTTTCCTTCTTGTGGACCTGGACATCCAGTATTATGGTGTGTGTTCAATAAATTATTCTTGCTTAACTGAGATGGTGTATGTTTGAGTGGCGAATTCCTGAACCCCAACAAATGGATAGGCTTTTCTGGTTAAATTGCCTTCTAAATTGTATGTGTGTGCCCACAGAGTAGTGCTACTGTCAGCTTTGAACAGAGCAGCTGGTTTTTTGTTTGTTTGTTTTTGTCTTTTTTTCTTTTGCAATGGTCAATGATGATTGCAGAAATGCCTAACTGATCAAATAACTGAGAATAAATGACTGTTGGATGCCTAGCCATAGACTGAAACATTTGTATCACTTCTTCCAAAGCCCAGGGAACATTCTGGAAGAAGGGGTGGTGGATTAAAAGTAAAAACCAGAGGAAGTGGAGGGAAGTAGTGGGAACACGGACTTACAGTATGACATAGTTGATGCCCTCTTGAACTCACACATGGCTGTGATTACTCTCACAAGACTGGGCACATCAACACTGTGTCAGAGAAAGAGAAGGGACTCCTGGGGTCCTGCCCTTCCCTGAGAATTTATACACCATGGTTGATGGGGGTGGGGTGGGGAGGGAGAGACATTTGAAAGCAAAACGTCACCCATTCACCTGTAAACAACCCTGATGAAACTCATTAGATGTCACCCAGAGAGACAGGCACATGCACATCAAAGCAGAACAGAAAAGCTCACTGGGAAAAGGAAAGGGATTGGCAGGAGTGGGCAGAGGACAAGAGAGTAACAGGTGTGTAAATATGATCATAATCCATGCACATAAAAATATAATAAAATCCTTTATATATTATTAATATATGCTTATAAAAGCTTAAAAAGAATCAGCACAAAGATTTTGTTCTTTGGATTGGGAGTTTTGAGACAGGGTCCCACATTGTAGCCCAGGCTAGCTTGGCACTCACTATGTACCTGGAGTCACTATGCACCTTTGAATTCATTGTACCTCAGCCACCTTTCACTTTCTAAATCAGTGGTTACTTTCTTTGGAAGAAAATGTAAAGTATTTCAAAAGACTTTGATATTGTAGTCTGTATTTTCTGGAATGTAGGTCAAAGTGAGCATCTCCTTCTAGATCACTTTCATGACATTTTATGTGTGATTACAATTTTAGATTGTCTAAATTGAGAATTTATGCTATAAACAGATGCTTAAATGTGGACTACTTTATCAGATAGACAAAAGCAGAAGTGCCACTCATGATTCTCATACACCATCATTTCCACAAGGTGTTTCCAATGAAGTTGCTGCATTTATCAAACACTTTAAACCGAGCTGGCTGTACTTGGTTTCATCCTGTCTAGTTCTAGGACAATGATGGTTTTACTCATTAAACAAACCTGGCTATCTATCTAGAAAATGGACTTAGATGATTCATTACAAAATAAAGAGAAGGGTTCTACCCTGAGGCTTTCTAATTTTGAGTACAGATATATCTTCGGGGACTGTGTTCTTTTGCCCTTCAGGATTAGTGTGGACGGATCTTACCAACCTGAACATTTTTTTAAAGGCTGTATAAAAGGACCATCAAACCACAACCAAGGGTGTTGGTCGCCACTACACAACAATAATCAGAGATAAAATGGATCGACAGACACGTTTTCCATGTATAAGCAAATCTTTCCTGCATATGCAAAACTGTTAATATTGTTTTAAGGGACATTGTTAATCCCTGCCTCCAATTGTCAGAGATGCTGAGACACTTGTCTCTGTTCAGCATGAATGTGGTAGAACATGAAATCAGACTCAGGCCCTCGGTCACTCCAAATTTTTATGTTCTGAAAAGTATATTGTAAGGTAAGGAGAAAGCAAAGGGTTTGTTATTCTATGTACATTATATGCATGTGTGTACTGTACCGAGGCTAGAGGTTGGTGTCAGGTGTCTTCCTCTATCTCTACTTTTATATTTAAAATCACATTTATGGGTGCATGTGTGTAGGTGAGCAGATGTACAGTGTGCCTTTGGAAGGCAGAAAATAACTTGTGGGAGTCAGTTCTTTCCACCAGGTGGGTTCCAGGAATTGATCTCAGGTCATTACATTCATCGAGTGTAGTGACACGTGCCTCATGTGCAGAACCACCTTGCCAAGTCCATCTGACTTACTTTTCAATTTTACTTATTATATGTGTGTGCTCATGATGAGGAGAGCATGTGCCATTTTACACGTGTCAAGGTCCGAGGACAACTCTGTGGTGTCAGTTATCTCCTGCATTTATTTGGGACCTGGGTATCAGATTCGTGTCACTAGCAGCAAGCAGTCTGACCTGTTGAGACATCTGCAGAGCCAAAGAAGGGTTATTCTTATGCATTGACTTCAACATTATTGGGAATGCTTGTGGGGGATTTTGGTCACAGGTGTTTTGTTTCATAAACAGGATCTCATTGGAGCATTTACAAAGAGATGAGACACAGATCTAGTCTGACCAGATAGGGAGTTTTTGAACTAAATCTGAAGTTTATATGAGGACTAAAATAAGTGCCTGGAATGAAGTGTTTCATGACTAAGGGGCTGACAGCTAAAGGAGCTGCAGTTTGAAAAACCGACAAGTGTAGGAAACAGGAAGCTGGGCTGGAGAACTAGCTCATCGGTTAAGAGCACTGGCTGTAGTTCCAGAGGTCTTGGGTTCAATTCCCAACATCCATATGGCAGCTCACAACTGTTTGTAACTCTAGCTCCAGGGGATCCTACACCATCACACACATATAAATTTAGGCAAAAAAAAAAAAAAACCACTAATAAACATGAAATAAAGATAAATAAATTAAAAAAAAAACAATTAAAGAACCCTGCTTGTGCCTCCTAAGAGTCTTAGTCAAGCGGGTTAGAGCTTTGTCTCACCTGTGCACTGTGAACATCTTTAGACGGGGTTTGTTTCTCTCATCTTCTTACCCTATTGTTCACTGTCCTTAATAGCATAGAGTATGTGTAGTGAATAAAGGAATGGACATTTAAAACCACACAGTTTTAATTCTCCTTTTCTATCTAACCCTTCTTTGTCAAGGATAAAGATGAGGTCTCTCAGACTTCTACCCTAGACAGTGAACTTTCAATGTACTTCCTCATTTTCTGGTCAGCTTCCCTTCCTTCTCAATATAAACAAACCTTAGTGAGGGTCCTCTCTTTTTTCCTCCTATATCTTTCCTCTCCCCTCTTTCTTTTGTTCTTGAAGGCTGGCTTTGAACTGGCAGGAACTCCTGACTTCAGTTTCCTGCCTGCTGGGATTGTTTCAACAACATAAACACATCCCTTAGTTGCTTTTCTTTTTCCTAACACCTCAAACATTCCTTTTCCTGTCATTGGAAACACTTGTCTGACATCACTCTTCTGCTTGTTGACTTAAAAAAAAAAAAAAAAAAGCAGTTGAAAGTATGCCAGTATTGGTATTGATCTTAGCCAGGCCTTGTCTACTTTTGGACACAGTTCTAGAGAAACTGAAGGAAGACAATCCCATTCCTGCCCTGTTTTCTGTTACAAGGAGCAGAAGGGAGGCCAAAGCAGGGGGGGCTGGTTTTGCCTTTAGAAGATGAGGCCTTGGCTGTGCCTGGGAAACTGTAAACAAGCTTGCCCACTTTGGTTTCATTACAATAAGGAACAAATTCACTGAAGCATCCAATAGTCCTCTGCGCAACAGGACACTGTAAAGAGCCAAAAGACTCCCAAAGAAATGAGACACAAGGAAGAGGCTAAAAAACAGAAACAAAAGGAAAGCTCAAATTTTGGACTTAAATGTTCTTTTGAATAGTTACAAATATAAAATGTCATAAAAAATGATTACTAAGCTCACATGTCTTTGACAAGTGACTTGCAGTCAGAGGTCAGGGTACAAAAAGTAATTATTAACTTGCACCGTAGCACACACTACGTGTTGCTGTAGCAATTTTTCACCCTTACTTTTTCTGAGAATGGACTTAGACCCTTACCCCTTTTCCATGAGTAAGTTTTCTTGTTTTTTTGTTTTGTTTTAATTTCGTTGTGGGTGGTTGTGAGCCGCCATGTGGTTGCTGGGATTTGAACTCATGACCTTCGGAAGAGCAAACGGTGCTCTTACCCACTGAGCCATCACACCAGCCAGGTTCCTTTTTTTTTTTTTTTTTTTTTTTTTTTAAGTAGTTAACTCACCTCTGTTCCTAACCAAGAAATACCAGTCCCTAATGGAATTCTTAACTTAGCCCTCCCCATAGGCAACAATGAAGGTTGTACTTCCAGTTAAGGATCTAGGCTATTTACTTGCTAGGTCAAATGAAAATTGGATACTCTTAGATGCACAGAGCATTATTGTGTGTAGTCCTTTATCCCCACTTCATGTAGAAGGTAGAAGGAAGTGCGTGGAGGGGATTGCTTGAGCTGAGAACCCTGAGACCAGTGCAGCAGTCCTAGCAACAGATGGAAATCTGAGCGAGGTTCAGCAAGGGATGTCTAAGCTTAAGATATTGTGTGGAGGAGGCATGTTGAGAGGATTCAGCAGATCAACAGTTGCCACCTCAAATGCAAAGTGTAGGAAGGGGTAGGCAAAGCAGAAGAATAAGGAAGCTACTGCTAAAGTCTAGGTAAGATATGGTAACCAGAGCTGGTGACAGATTCTGAATGTATTTGAAAGTACAGCTGGCAATTTGGGGACAGAGGACTTGAGACATTCTAATGACTTAATCCTTCTTATGACATGTTTGAGTTGATGCACTACTGGCCATATAAGGCTTTCCACAGTGTTAATTTTAATAGGAGGGGAAGGCAGTCTGAAAACATAAAAATAAATAGGAATATTCAAGCATAATTTTATATTTAGGTCACACAGTCTAAACACAAAACTGAAAGGCACTAGTCGCTGATTGTCCAGCTTGTCCTTAGGTTCCATTCGGGGCCATGAGGTCTTGGGCTCTGGGGAGAACATGTGTGATAGGACAGTCAGCAGAGATACTCCAAAGAGAGCTTTCATATAGGACGTGACATTAAAAATAACACATATATCAGGTTGAAAGACTCAAAATGGGAAAAAATGAAATACACCAATTACCTTGTCTATCAATTGTTGAAATGTTTTGATTATGTTAATGAAACATTAAAAATGAACTTTATTGGGCTAGAGAGATGGCTTAGCGGTTAAGAGCACTGACTGCTCTTCCAAAGGTCCTGAGTTCAAATCCCAGCAACCACATGGGGGCTCACAACCATCTGTAATAAGATCTGACGCCCTCTTCTGGTGTGTCTGAAAACAGCTACACTTACTCATATAAATAAAATAAATAAATGTTTTTTTAAAAAAATGAACTTTATCAGTGTTTTTTTATTATATTTATGGTTCTGGGATAGATCCCAAGACTTTTTTACATAGTAATGCAAAGCACATACTAGTGATGACATAAACCCTCAAGTCTCTTTTTATTGTTTTTAATGTGACTAGCAGAAAACCTAAAATTACCTACATAGCTGGCATTGCATTTCTACTAAACACACATATACTACCCCTAAATCTAGGTCGCCTTGAGGTCCTTCTTCCTTCAATGTCAGCTACAATTCTCTTAAGTCATTTTTAATTAAGTAACCTTTCTCTGTTCCAACTGCTTTTGTGTGTGTGTGGTGATGGCAGCGGAGGTGGGGTGGTGGCACCAGGCATGTGTGCACACCCGTCTAAATGTGGAAGCTGTAAAGAGGACAGAAGACGCTTTGCTTCACTCCTCTCCATCCTTGAGGCAGGCCTCTCACTGTCCCTGCCTCTCACAGTGCTTGGGGTACAGGTGTTCGTGGCCATGCCCAGCTTTTTACGTTTGGGGGTAGGGGGACTTGAACTCCAGTCGTAAAGTCTGCACAGCAAGCACTTCTACCTGGTGAGCCATCTCCCCTGTCTTCCAACTGGTTTAACACCAATGGGGGCAGGTTTCAAAATGTGTGTGTGTCTGTGTGACACACAAGAGTAGAATCTTTATGAAGCCTAGAGAAATATACCTACAGCCATTAAGTCTTTTCTTATTTTACTGAATATTTTTTCTCCTTAGGTACCATTGCTTTTAGAAACCACCCGTCTGTTATTTTATTAACCTTTAGAGATTCAACAACTGAAAAATGGGACTGACAAGAAAACCATACCCTTAATACATACTTTAATATTTGGGTCCTGTATTACTTTTTTCTACGATGTTTCCAAGAGAAACAGATATTTCAAGCGATTAAATGTATTCCCTAAGGTCATAGAGCTATATAAGACAGTGCTAAGATATGGGTTCCTGTGACACTTTTATCATTATACCAAAATGTCAGTCATGTTTGCAAGCTCTAAAACTAAATTCTGAAATTAAAAATTTTAAAACCTAAGGAGGTAAAATTATATCTATCATTACAACTATCACCTATGACTATATAGAACTATAGTTGTTTTTTGACTGGGTTATAAGTACACAGGAAATTATGTTAGTCGGTTTATCCAGTGAAGCAATCTTCAGGTTTGTTCTAAATTATACATTACAGTGAGAATAACAGCCAAAAGTTACCAAGTTCCTGTATGCAAAGCACTGTTAAAATTGTTTGACTCATTTATCATCTCCCAAAATATGATGTGTTGCCAGCATGCCAATTTACAGAGATGTAGGCACAAAATTAAAATGCAACTGAAACCAATTCTTTTTTTTTAAAAAAAGAGATTTATTTACTATTATATCTAAGTACACGGTAGCTGTCTTCAGACACAGCAGAAGAGGGCATCAGATCTCGTTATGGATGGTTGTGAGCCACCATTGTGGTTGTTGGGATTTGAACTCAGAACATTCTGAAGGGCAGTCAGTGTTCTAAACCGTTGAGCCATTAGGCTGGTTTTTTTTTTTTTATTTAAAGATTTATTTATTATAAATAAGTACACTGGAGCTGTTTTCAGACGCACCATAAGAGGACATTAGATCTCATTACGGGTGGTTGTGAGCCACCATGTGGTTGTTGGAATTTGAACTCAGGACATTTGGAAGAGCAGTTGACGCTCCCAGCCTCTGAGCCATCTCTCCAGCCCCAACTGAAACCAATTCTATCCGACTTCAGATCCCTGACAGTGGCCAGATCACATGGCCTCCCAATGCTGTGAGGCAAAACTGTAACTCAGACACATTCTCTGATTCTCTGCATGTGACAGATGCATTGAGCGCTAAGCATTTCATAAACTACTTCTGCATCTGATTTATGCATTCACTGCGGATAATTTGAAAGTGATATCTTTTAATCGTTTGCTCATTTTAAAGATATAATTTCTGCAAAGAGCACTTCCACTTAGACAAGTGTGAAGTCTCACTAAGCAGCCATACTTCTGGATTCTACCTCCTGCATACATCTCTGGAATCGGCAGGCTAAAAAACACCCTACTGTTGACACAAGTTTTGGCACTGGAATGGGGAAAAATTTTGAATAGGTCCAAAGTTTAGTTTCTTTTTTACTTTTTTTTTTTTTTTTTTGCTGGAGGTTAAACCCAAAATCTTGCAAATGTTCAACCCAAGCTCTTTCACTGGGCTACAAGCCTTTAAGTTTTATTTCCCACTCTAGTAAAACACATGGGTCATAGAAATTAAGCAACCCTGATTCACCCAAGTTTTCTCTTGAGAGCAGCTCCTTACAAACCTCAGGAGTCCCAGCCTAAAGGCAGAGTATAGATATGGCCCTCTCTTACCATCCGCAAATATTTCTATATATACCACACCAAGCAATCTTCAATTTTTTTCTACTAGCCACATTTTACAAATGAGGAAATTAGGTCTTGGAAAATGAGAATATTCAAATGCTGGATTTATAATTTCTGACAGACATTTTTGAGACAGGGTTTTATATAGCCCAGGACAGCCACAAACTTGCTATGCATCTAAGGCTTGAACTCCTGCCTCCACCCCTCAAACATTGGGATTTCTGTAGGCTACCATGCCTATTTTCGGACATGACCCCTGGTTGTGTGTGTATAACTTCTTTATGTTTTAATACTGGAATGCTAAATTAGATGTACAGTGTATGATTTTGATATTTGGGGTTTGGAGGTTGGTGCTAGGAAATTAACCCCAGGGCTTTGTCCGTGTAACCCAACACAATACCACTGAGTTATACCTGCCACCCCTAACATTTGCATGCCTTTGTGTTACACATGTACTCTTCCTGCTCGATTCAGTCTCTCTGCTTCTGTGCATGTGCACGCCCACGTGTGGAGGCTAGAGGACATCAAGGTCCTCTCACTGCCTTTTCACTGAACCTGGGTTCACAGCATCTTTTCAGCTAGGGTTGTGGCCAGTAAGCTTCAGCAATCCACCTGTCTCTGCTTTCTGACAGCAGGGTTTATGAGCACTGGAGACTATACTTTCCTTTTTAAGTGGATGCTAGGAGTACAAACTCAGGTCTTCCAGACTGTAACAAGTAAGCCCACTCAGAGCCATCTCTCCCACCCTCTTCCACTTCCTGTTAGTAAGTCAGGTAGCTAATGACTGTTTGTCAAGACTCCCCATCAACACTGAACAGCAACCAAAGTATTAGGATTGTGCGACTCTGCCTTTACTCACTATTCCACCAGAGTGGCTGACCAAAACTTTTCTATTTTGTTGATGTCTTTGAGATAGATACAGTCTTCTTCGATTTATCATGTTGACTTCACATTTGCAGCAAGTCTCCTGCCTCTGCTTCCCAAACAATGACTACAAACATGTATCACCAATCCTGGCAAGACAACTACTTTAGTATTAAACCTTTATTCAGTGGCTGAGCTCCGAACCACCCCCCTTGTTTGGATGTCAGTCTTCCCTTCATCTGGAGGACTTTCTGACTGTTTTTGGTGGAACTGGAAATAAGAATACCACACTTGGTTCAGGTTCATCAAGACAGCTCAGTGGTAGGTGAAGTCACTGCCAGCTAATCCTGACAGTGTGATTCCTGGAACCCATACAGTGGGATAAGAAAAGAGCCAAGGCTGCAAGTTGTCATCTGACCATAAGCACACCACTGCACAAGCTTGTGCACCCATTTGTGTGAACACAGCACACATACAAGATAAAGCCTTCTGAATCCCAGTGTAATCCCTTAAGAAGGGAATTAGAGCACTTGCAACCCTAATACTTGTGAGGTGAAGGCAGAATCAGCAGTTCAAGCTTGAACTACGAGATACCAGACTGGGGAGAATTAAATAAAAAAGCAAATCTCCCGTTCTAATCACTTCCCCAAGGGGGCAGAGCTGCTGCTGCCTCTATTCTTGCCCTGAGGGTGGCTGGTCAAGGGAACGAAGCCAATCCCGTCCTTTATAAGACATAGCAACACTTTCCTTTCTCTTCACGATGTTCCATCTGTCTCAGTTGAGATTCCTGTCGCTTGATAAAACACCGCGACAAAAGCAACTTGGGAAGGAAAGGGTTTATGTTTACAACTCACAGGTCACACTCCACCTCTGAGGGAACACAAGGCAGGAACCTGAAAGCAAGAACTGGAGGAGAGGTGCTGCTTCCTAAAGCCTTGCTCCTCATGGCTTGCCCATCCTGCTTTCATTGATAACCCAGGACACCCGCCCAGGGGTAGCACCACCCACACTGGGCTGGCCCCTCCTATATCAATTATTAATAGAGAAAATGTCCCACAGGCTTACCTACAACGAGTCTGGTGAAGGCATTTTTTAAAAACTGACGTTCTTCTTCTCAGTAAAGTCTAGGTTTGTATTAAGCTGACACACAAAAAAAAAACCAGCTAGCATAACTGACCCCTTGTCAACTTGATACACAAACACACCACCATTCACTAAGCACCTATAAAATCAAGAATAAGTTACATACTTCCTTACTCCAAGAGGGGAAATCAAGAGCACAGCTACATTCCAATAAAAGCAAACCTGAAGTCCAACATGAAAGCTCTGCATTTGTCTGGGACTCATGGTCTTCCGGGCTCCAAAGAGCTTGAACAGCTCTCCTCTCTGGCTCTGTCATCCTCAGCATACACTGCTTGTCCCCTGGGCTCAGGCCTGTTCCACTTCACAGCTACCCCTATCCTTAGTACTTGTCTCATGGTACTGTCATCTCCAAAATACTAGAGCCTCTTGATGCAACAGAGCTACACCTTCACCAACAGCCTCTTCTGACCTTAACACATGGTGCCATGCCTCATCTTATTTCTATGGCCTCTTCATTCCTGAGGCTCTACTGCAACTGAGACTTTACCTTCATCAATGGCCAAGCCCCAACTGCTCTCCATGACTCTTTCATACCTTCAAAACTATCACCAAGTTCAGCTATGAGTACCTTGCCGCCTCCAGAACAATTTGTTTGCTGACTGAGGAAACTTGTCTTAGTGGGTTAAGTTTCTGTTAATCAGTCTATTCTTCAGCCCTAGCTGACCAGAACCACAAATATCAAATGCTCCAATAAAGACTTCAAGGGATTCTCAAACTCCTCTCTGAAACATCCCAAGCCAAGCTTCCACGGTCTGTACTGTTCTCAACACAACCTTACTGCTCACAACAGCTCTTTATACTCTGAGCCCTCAATGGCTTTCCCAGGCCCAAGCTGTAAAGCCTTCCTACGGTCCTCCTAAAGACAGTATGGCCAGGTCTGCCAAAGCAATACTCCACCCCGGAACCAATTTCAGTCTTGGGGTTCCTATTGCTGTGATAGAATATTATTATCAAACACCTTGAGAAAGAAAAAGCTTATCTCAGTTTACAACTCTCAGGTCACACTCTTGTCACTGAGGGAAATCACCGAGGGAATTCAAGGTAGGAACCTGGAGGCAAGACTGCAGAAGCCATGAAAAAATCATTGTGACTGGCCTGCACCTCGTGGCTTGCTCAACTGGCTTTCATTTATAACCTAGGACCACCTGCCTAGGGATGGTACCACCTACAGTGGACTGGGCCACTTCCACATCGATTATTAATCAAGTAGATGCCCACAAGCACTCTGGGGCATTTTTTGTCATTGAGGTTCCTCTTCCTAGATACTAAGTTTGTGTCAAGTTGGCATAAACAGCCAGCACATCACTGTTATAAAGCCTTATATCAATCAGCCTAAAGTATCTATGTCAATTGCTTAGATTTTTTACACTGATATTAAAAGATATTCTTTTAAAAATACATGACCTTTTTTTTTTTTTAACTCAGAATATAATGTGAAATTATTTAAATAGTGAGAGAGAAAAGTAAATGGGATAACAGGCCAAGGTAGAGAGGTCTGCACTCTGTGCAATAAGACTTTGCACTGTATCTGTCAACTCTCATGTATGTTTAAAGCTTGCATGATACATGTGTGTGGTAGAAGAGTGGTGTGTACATGCATGGAGGCTGGATACAGATGTCCTGCTCTGTTTATTCCCACCTATTTCCTCAACATAGGGTCACTCAGTGAACCTGGAGCAAGATGGTGGCCAGAGGAGTTTCCTCATTTCTACCCCTCATAGTGCCAGGGTCACCTGCAGGAGTGCAGCCATACCCAGCTTTTCCCATGGACTCTTCAGATCTGAACTGAGATCCCCATGCTTGCAGGGCAAGCACTCTTACCCACTGACTCATCTCTCCAGCCTAAAGATAAATCTTTAAGAGGATTCTTAGTTACACATCCCCCTCGCTCTAGGATCTCAGCAGTCTCCATTCAACCAAGGAATGAGTAGATCTTCCCAATGTTTAGAATTTTGGAGCTGGGTGTAGCTGCACATGTCTTTAATCCCAGCATTTGGGAGGCAAAGACAGGCAGATCACATATGAGTTTCACCATAAGTTTACATAGTAAATTCCAGGTCAGATAGGTCTATGTAAAGACAGCCTGCTGAAAAAACAAAAAACAAATAAAACCCCCCTCAGAATTATGGTGTAAGAAATTCCAAAGAATTCACCTTTGTTTTAAAACAGACACACCAAGCTGTATTATGAATCAACAATGGTATGTCTCCGAAATAACCTTCCCTAAAAATCTTTAGGAAGGTGCTGGAAAGCTAGTTCAGTGGTTACTAGTACACACCCTTCTTCCAGAGGACTATGTTCAGTTCCCGGCACCCACATGGCACCTTACAACCATCTGTAAACTTCAGTTTCAGGAGGTCTGATACCTTCTTCTGACATCTACAGGCACCAGGCATAAATGAGGTACACATACACATACAAACAAAACATCCACACATAAAAAAGAATAAATACATTTTAAAAAATCAACTTTTCTTAACTTTCATATAATGCTGGACAGCAAATCCAGGGTCTCACTTGTACATATTAGAGGAAGAAGTGTGTTATTGCTTAGTTATCCCCAGAGCCCCCAAACACTTATATTCTGGGTTACCAAACATTTTTTCCTACTTATACAGCTAACTCTAGTTGCCTTTGGATTCTTCTTCGCCCCCCTTGTCATGCTCCCCGTATCTCCTTTTGAGCTGAGGATCAAACTCAGGGTTTGAGCTAAATCCCCCATATATGGATAAAGAATTAATCCACTATTTTCCACCTATCAGAATTGCCTTTATATAAAATTGATCTTCTTATATGACTGTTCTATCTGCATATATACCTGCAAATCAGAAGAGGGCATCGGATCCCATTATAGATGGCTGTAAGCCACCATGTTGTTAGAAAAAAAACTCAGGCCATCTGGAAGAGCAACCAGTGCTCTTAACTGCTTAAAGTGATCTGTCTTTTAGATTGCATTATAGCAGAGGAAAAGGGCTTATATATCTAGCTTATAGCATAAGTATAGGCTGTTCAATCAACACAGAAAATATCTACCACTTCAAGATACCTAGAAGGAAAATGGATTCTGTTATCTGATATTGACTGATAACTTTGGATATACTGTATATTGTGACTCAATGAAGTATAAATACTGCATCCACCAGACTTTCCATTTCATGAAAGAAAAATGTATAGAAGCAAGCAACTGAGCTATCCAGTATCATCTCTTACCAAGTCCCAGTCTTCAGCATCACAGTATATTATCTGTAAAGAGGTGGGGACAACAGAAGCACTCAGTCTCACCTTCTTCTAACAACAGGCAGTTAGGAACAAAAGAAAGCTGAGTTCTGACTGTAAATGTACTTGTGCAACATAGCATTTCTAAATCTGCTTAAATCCAGGAAGACTTTTATTATACAATTTGACTTTACATCAATAAAATGTTAGGTAAAACATTATAGATGAAGGAAGAACAATTCAATTTGTTTTGAAATAAATATGAGACATACGAAGCACATACAGTGAAAAAAGGTCACAACAAATTCCAGGTGGGGACGTGACTTTGTGCAGTTACCAATGGAAGCCCTTGATACTTCCAATTTCACACCATCAAATTTATCATTCTTGCTGATTTAAGCAGAACACAAAACAAATATGGATCCTAGGGCTTACTTTCCCCAGTACCAGCATGGATAATTTACTACAGTGATCCAATTTGAAGATCAGCAGGGACCAGTAAATTGCTGCATAAAAGAAAGAGCGAATGAGGGCCTTTTTCCTTAGTGTCAGCAGGCTACAATTATTATGTTTATTACATTTTCTTGAAAGGACTCCACATTTTCTCAAATATGCAGGAGAACTATATTTCTCCTCTGAGCCCTACATTAGCATTATGTGCTTTGGTCTTGAATACAGGAAAATGATGAATTTTTCAATTTATTTTATAAATTTATAGCCAGGATAATAGTGGCTTGAAGAGTATATATAACTCTCCAACCTGTACAATATATTAAAAATGGATTCAAGAGAAGTTAGTAAGAAGTGCTGACGTACTGTATATACACATTTTTTAAGCTCAATAGATCCCACTGTATCAAGTACCAGAAGCTATGCATTTATAAATCAAACAGTTCTTATGAATATTGCTAATCTCTGCAAGCCTTGTATATTTGTTCCAATACATACACATCGTAAATGTTGCCTGGCCAAGAGTTTGCTCTTTTGGTCTCAACTTACAGGTACATGTAGACAAAAACTAATGTCAAAAGGAATTGTCCTTAGAGTTACAAAAAACAGTAAACGTTTGGAATTAAATGAACAACAAGGTTAGTTTAAAAAATGCTGAACCTTTAAAAAACTAGGAAAGATGGAAGGCAGAAACAGAGACAGGAGGATCCCTGAGTTCAAGGACAGCCTGGTCTACAAAGAGAAACCCTGTCTCATGAGGAAAAAAAGAAGGAAGTAAAATAAGGAAGGAAGGAAGGAAGGGAGGGAGGGAGAAAGGAAGGAAGGAAGGAAGGAAGGAAGGGAGGGTGGGTATGACTCTTGTGCCCTTCTTTCTCCTACAATAGCCAATCATTAAAAGACTCTAGCAAACACAGCTATCAATAATCTTTTTCCTATGGTTTTCTAAGAAAGAGCCACTTGATATACAAAGAATACTGCATGCTGCCTCAGTCACTACTGACTCATACTCATGATGTGGGCTGGTTATATGGCATGTGCCTCACAAAAGGAAGGCCACAGAGAGAAGCCTTCACCATCCATTCTGAATGGGCCACTTAAGTGCCATTGAAAAATCATAAAATTCACATTGATTAACTATAGGAAACCTTTCAAATTCTCAGCAGTTCCTTTGATATCCTTGATTGAGACCAGCTCCAAGAATGGCTTTGCAGTCAAACTATAAAAGACCACGTGCATTAAAGAGCTGTTGAGAAACAACTCCAGCCTTCCAAAGGTATGTAGTGCCTAGTGAGCTATACCAACACCTTGTCAGTGTTGAATTCCCGATCCAGGGGACTCCAGTGGTGGTATGAAAATCCGTTGTGTTTATAAGCTGCACTCGATTTTCAAACCCAGGTAGAATTACTGATATAGCATCCAAACACTCAAGTGCTTTCCAATTACAGGGGGAAAAGAAAATCTCAATTGTAGTGTAACCGATTCTATGTAGTGTACCTACAAAATAATCATGAAAAAATTAAAATTCCATATCTTTATTTTAGAAGAATTATCATTTCTTTGAACATTTGAAAAAGGGAAAGAATAACTGTAACAATTAATGTACTTGGATGACCTGCTGAGACCAAGAAGAAGAGACAATAGCACACATGCCACTCCCAACTGGGCCGTTTTACTGGCTCATGTTGACAATGCACTTCTTTTAAATGTTTTACTGTTATAAAATGGTACTCATAAGCTGGGAATATAGCTCAGTGGTAGAACAAGGGGCCCTGGGTGCAATCCCCAGTCCCACCTCCCAGCACACATAGTAAATACTTACCAATAATTGTCCACTATTGAATTAAAGGGGTCATAGAACTAAGATACTTAGTGTTATAGTCTACTAAGCACTTTAAGTAACACAGAAAAATCTAACCCAACTTGTGAAAATGGGGACTACCAAGGAACCAGTGACACCTACTGATCATAAACCTAACTGTCCATAGCGATTTTCTCCCTGGGTGAGTTAATCGATACAAATTCCAATACACTACCTGAGAGGTTTTTTTCTTTTTAACCACAATCACAGGTGCTCACTTTCCCATCTGAAATGTTTAGAGACCTGGCTTCAGTTTTGTCTTATTATATATGCATTCTATGTTCTTATCCAGGATATTTGCTAAACTTACAAACTCAATTCAAATTTTTGTCTACAGCTTTATACCCACTGAGAGCTATGCAATTCTTATTTAACAGCATCCATTCATTTCCCAGATCAACTTCAGGTTTGTTACTAGCTTGCCTTGGCATTCTCTGACTTAATCTCTAAAATGAGCTATCTCTCTTGTTTTTCTTCCAAAAGCATCTTTCTTAGTGAAATTTTATTTCAAGGAAATTTAAATACAAACTATACTTAAGAAATTGCTCTATGGATTAATATCAAAATACAGCCAACTCGGTGAGAGAGGAAGTAAACAGAAGGAATTAGAATGCTTGTTAGAAAACAACAGACTTTGTCTGAGGCTTCCACTTGTCCAACAAGGTTTAAAAAACACCAGCACCATTCCAGTTTCTAAAGCACTAGATAGTCTGCATGATAAGTCAACTTTCTTTAAACTGCTCAGTTAGGCAGTATTAAGTCTCTCCTGCTGCATCCACTTTATACACTAGTCCATGTCCTAATTTTTGACATGTGTACATGAAAACACTAACTTCAGATTCGAGATCAGCTGATTGTACATATTCACACAGTGTATGATATTTCTAACTGCAACTTCATGCAAACTAACATCTAGTAATGTTCAAATTATAAAATTTGCCTTTTCATGGGCTTGAGAATATACTACACCTTCCCTTAAGGAACAAATTGATATTTCCACTCATGCACAAGTTATCATAAATAATGAAATTCTGCAATATCATTAAAGAGCCTTAATTATATAACTAAGCATTTGAAACTACAATTTTAAGAAAAACACTCTTGTTAAAGTCAGCATGAATTAGTTCTAAGTAGAGTTTTTGGACCAATATCATAAAGAACAAACTCACTTATAGGCCTCGAAACATAAAAGGCAATCCAGGTACAAACACAGTCCACACACAACACAAATGAAAAAATTGGTGAAATACAAACATATTTTGTACTTTAGCTGATCCAAAGTTAATATTTTACTTTGCATAACTATCCTACCAATTAAAAGAAGATGCTAATATAAAAATAAACAAGTAAGAGATGCACAGGCATTCTCAGCATTATTTTTGACATTCTTATAAATCTAAAATGTTCCAAGACTAGGGGGAAAAATGTAGGAGAAAAAAAAAACATTTCAAAATAAATATGCCTTTAGCTGCCAGAACTCGATGTCATTCAAGATAGACATGTTTTAAAACATCATTAGAAATCAATGTTTACATTACAAGATAGTCAGTTTATTGCTCTACAAAGTTGTATTTTTAAAACCATCGGATTACATAGTGATAAGGAGGCTAGGCACACACATAAAAAATCAACTGGATATTATGAGGTTGCTTCTCCAACTTGGTGGATAAATATTACAAAAATATAAAAGTAGCTGGTTAAAGCTAAGCTATCAAGTAGTATTTTTCTTAAAATCTATCCCAAGACTATCACCTTTCTATAGATTAGGAACTTAAAAGAAAACTGATGTTTTAAGTTACTAATGAATGTATGTGAAAAATCCAAATTACATGCAGATAGAACTGAGTACAAAAAACCAAAAGGCTGCCTTACATTACTGTATACTAAAATTGTGCAGTGTTTTAAGTACTTCCAATCATGCAACAGTAAGTAATAAGGATCAAAATGACACTTATAAAGGAATAGATGGGAACTCAATTAAAAGACCTGAACATACTATACAGCCTCAATCACAGATGCATTATACATCCAATCCCCCAACTCATCCATGCGTTCCCAGGCTGAAACACACCCATTACTCCTCTCCGCTACTCCCCAAGCCCACTCCCCATTAATTCCCTTGCCCATAACCCTTTCATTATACCCTCTGAATCATATTTGCTGGGTAAACATGTATCTACAGAATATTCTTCATTATTTCAGAACATACAAGTGTAATCACATGCTGTCTTCAATCACATCCTTTCAAAGGCATCTGAACTGCTGCTGCACATGGCTAGGAAATTTCAAGCCTAAGAAACCAAGAAAACTAAAGTCAAGATTCTGGAACTATGTAATCCCACAAACTATAGCAACACTGATAATCTACTGGTTGACATTTATAAAAGTTAGTCAGTAGGTCTGTGTCACTACTGTCTTCTAGAGTAAATGATTACATGACCCCAAAGATCTAATCCAAAAGAGGTTTACAGTTAATCCATTTTTCAAACATCATTCAAAGCCACAGATGTGCTATGGAAACAACAGCTTCACAGGTCATAAAATGCATATAGAACTTCTCTGTTATAGTGCACGCTAGACACATCTGTCCTAGAAAGCAGCACAAGTAGAGTGGGAACTGAAACTGCACGGGGATGTACTTCTGCTAAAATCTCAACCAAAATTACAGAATGGAAAAATACTGTCTCAAAATATACTCAACTCAACTAGTACCATAAGAAGCTCATTCTAGACATAACTTGGGTTAATAGTTAGGGTGAAACAAATTTCAGAATTCTTTTTAAAAGAAATAAATGTATTTCATGATGTAGGCACAGCAGCATCTAAAACAATTTAGTAACATTTATCACTAAATACAAACTTACATAACCACAAACAGCAATGTACAGTAAAATTTTTCTCAAAGTGTTAAAGGCTTGATTTAACATGCCAGGAAAATTATTATTTTTGCACTGAGATGCATTTATGTAAATCATGAAAACTGAACTGAGGTCACTGTTAGACCTGTAATTTGGGACCCCTATCAGAATTACCAGGTAATAATGCTAAACTTCTAAACACAGCTTAACTAGATGTTAAACTACGCAACTGTTGGTGCCAGTCTGCTAATGAAGGCAATGCTCTGCAGACACAGCCTTCTGACAAACAGTGGGCAGGAAGGCTTCATGATAATGTGTTCAACAACAATCCTCAGCTCGTTAAACAAGTTCCTGTAAGACAAAGGAGTTTTGTTCAGAAACACAAAAAAACGACAATGAATACAAACAATGCTAAGAAATGCAGAAGAAAAAGTTGACCAAAAAAGAATTTAAAGAAGTAGCAGGGTAAAGTGGCGCACACATTTAATCCTAGCACTTGGGGGCGGGGTGGGGGGTGGGGGGTGGGGGCGGCAAAGGCAAGCAGATCTCTGAGTTCGAGGCCAGCCTGGTGTACATAGTAAGTTCCAGGACAGCCAAGGTTATACAGTGACACCCTGTCTCAAAACAAACAAAGCCCAAACCATTTAGTAAAAGATGAACTCGAGTACACTGTAGGGAATATACAAAAGGTCAACCCACGCACAGCTGGCAGTCCTAGCCCTCAGCTGCTTGTGCAGGAGATGGAGAGCCAGCCAGGGCAGCATGAGCACTCCCTTCTCATCACAGACAACATTTCCAAAATCCATAGAGGTGTGTTTTTTGAGTAGGGAATTAATAAAAACATTAAAAACATACAGTTATATCTAAAAAGGATTATTTACTTTTTTTCTTTGTTAGTCAGTTTTCACATTTTACAGACAAATTCAAATCATTCTAAAAAACGACTGAAAGATTATATAACATGGGCAATCTACAGTTCCTTTAAGTGAATGTTCTCCCACACTTTTTCTGGACACTAGGAGTTTCAGTACTATAGTGATGTCAATGGCGACCAGATGGAACATATTCACTGAATGTTGCTTACTGATCAAATTAGCTCTTTTCATATTAAAACCTACTCAAGAGCTCACAGGATGTGGTGTGATCTTGCTGTTTCCTGCTACAGCTCTGACAATGCTATGTTGCTTTGTTTGTTCCTAGGCTAAGTGGCCTTCCTTGCCTGACTTATACTACCCACGAAGTACCCTTTATTACACACTACACATGCATATGTACATATACATCATATACAAAATGACGTGTACTGGACTAGAAGTCAGTTTGGTGTACCCTCAAGGATAATTTTAACTACTCATTGTGCCTGAACTTGGTATCCTCTTGATTCCAGAGCACTCGATGTACACCACCTTGCATGGCTATCAGCTTTTTAGACTTCATCTAACAAAAAGTATAGGAAGTTACAGTGTGCTTAAGGAGAGACTACTGTATACTGACTTGTGAATTTTTACATATCATCTTTGTTCAACTAAGAAAGTCATTAAGAATGGGGCTTAGGTCTCACATATTCCCTAAGCACGAGCAGCACCTTAAAAGATAAAAAAGATATACAACGGCTCATCCTTGAATGGTTTAACCTCCAGTATTTGTAATTATACTGCCGCAAAAGTAAACACTTAGCAGCAGCACGCTTCAGATGTCAGTCTCTTCTAAGGCTAACATCACGTGGCACGAATCTCTACTGTGGTGCTGTGTCACAGCAGACAGCTGCAGCTCCAGTAACATGGCATCCTATGGAGCCCTGTGCTGTTAAGCTGTTTGCTGGGGCAGGTGCAGTAAGTGCATTTTCGACTTAAGACTGCATTTATCAGGATGGAAATCTGTGAGTCACAGATTAGCTGCTGCAAAACTACGTTTTCACTAACCCCCAATTAGTTTTAAAGCCTAAACTTAAATTGCAAAGATACTTCTTCCTTCTAAATTCTAAGCTGTTAGTTAAGAAATTTCCAAGAGTTATAAATACTGTATCTGGACACTATATCACACAGAAGACATTTAAGCTAGTCACCAGCTTACCGACAATATGGATTTCTTCTAGAAGAATATCGAAGAGTAAGAAATCTATAATATATAAAAGGCTGGAGCAAACTTCCTTGGCCACTGAAATAAAAAAATACAAGAGTGATATACATTACTAATTCATATATACATTAAAAAAAATTACAGGCAAATTAGAAGGAGAATGTGTCTGCATTAAATGGTCTTATGACTTATTCAGGCACAAATCGCTCTCACAAAAGTAACAGAATACAGACAACTAGAATAGAACAAAATGTTATTTATTACTTAAGTTTTTATAGGTATATCCATATATTAAAATATGCCCAAACTCAGAAAATATTAAATATTATCTCTATAATTAGCAGAAAGACAATTGATAAAATCAAGGGTTTTATGGGTACTTTTAAAAATTGTTCATTATTTGTGTGTACCCATGGGAGGGAGAAGGGAGAGAGACTGATTGTGTAATGATGTGAAGTGATGGGTGTGAAGATCAGAGGGTAACTTTTGTAAAGTCAGATTTCTCCTTTTGTTTCCATGGGCTCCAGGGATCAAATCAAGGGATCAAACTCTTGACTGTCAGGCTGGCAAGCGATGCCATTACCTGTCCAATCATCTGGTAGGCTCAATGTTTTGTTTTTCAAAATAGGGTTTCAATATGTCACACAGTCTGGCCTATAACTCCTGAGCCTCCCATTGCAGCATTCAGAGGGCTGAGACTACATGCATATATCATACCACATGCCACCTGAAATAAAATTTTATAATATCCCCCACCACCACACCCGCCAAAACACCTTGGTTTTCTCTTTAGACCACACTGGCATTGAACTGAAAGAGATTCACCTGCCTTTTCCTTGCTAGTGCTGGGATTAAAGGTGTGCACTGTCCGACTCAAGTTCTAAATCTTAAAACTTCCACATGAAGAAAGGTTTATTTTATATGAGTAAATAAAATGCAAAACTATACCAACTAACTAATATATTGACACAGTCTATAATAATTAATATTCTTGACTTAAAAAAATATAATTCTAATACCCCAAGAGGCAGGTATGTGTGTCTTTTATGAAACTCCAAGCCTGGAATTCCTTCTTTTAAAAACTACCTGTATTAAGACATTCAAGCCGGGCAGTGGTGGCGCATGCTTTTAATCCCAGCACTTGGGAGGCACAGGCAGGTGGATTTCTGAGTTTCAAAGGCAGCCTGGTCTACAGAGTGAGTTCCAGGACTATAGAGAAAAATCCTGTCTCAAAAAAACAAAACAAAAAACCACAAAAGACATTCATATAACTAAAAACAAAACAGGAATGGAACAGTGGATATGGCTCAGTGCTAGATGGAGCACGTAGCAGGCACGCACAAGGCTCTGGCTAAGAAGGAGGATGAACTAGGTAAGCAAGTTCAGCTGGATAGTAAAGCAGTATAGAGTTAGTAAATTATACTGTACTTAGTCATTTAAAAATCTCAGCTATGAAAAATACAAAATGGACAGCCAGACAATGGTGGCACACCTATAATCCCAGATGGTAGCCCAATGGTCAGTTTTAGCTATATAGTGAGTTTGAGGCCAGCTTGCCTACTCTGTCCTAAAAAATCAAAAAGGGGAAAAAAGAAAAAAAACCTCAAAGGCCAACTTTTTAAAAGTCAAAAATGTGATGGCTCAGTAGATAAGGTGCTGCTGCCAAGACAGACTCCTGGGACTCACATGATGGAGGTGAGAACTGACTTCTGAAAGTTGGCCTACGGCCTGTACACGTGTGCTACACACTTACACAGACACAAATAAATGTAATTAAAAAGAAAAACTTTTTAAAACCTAGGTGTAATCCCAGCACTTGGGAGGCAGAGGCAGGTGGATCTCTGGGAGTTCTAGGCCAGCCTGGTCTATATAGTGAGTTCCAGGACAGCCATAGATATATAGTGAGACCCTGTCTCAGAAAAAAAAAACCCAAACAACAAAAAAAAGATTTAAAAAAAAAAAAAAAGAGCAAAATATAAAGGTATATACAATAATACAAGCTCTTAAGTTGATATTTTTAACCTTTTCTTCTAATTTGTGTGGGAAAACTCTACTAATTGGGGTAGAACTCTAACATTGTCTGGATAGCTCGGCAGGCACATAATGGAAGACTCCCTTCACTAGCAAGGCTACCCCTTTATGACCTTGTTTGTGGAGTTCAAACCCCCACACTCTACCTGCCTTAGTCACACCAATTCCCTTTCTCTTGATAAGAACCTGTTCTGCCAGCACCTGAGATTCCTGAAATGCTGCCCCATGCTCATGAGGCATTTTGGTACCCCAAGCCTTAAGTCAATGACCTTTGCCTGGATATTCCTACCCCCAAATTATATAAGCCTTGAATCACCCCAAGTAAAGTTGATCGGCCTCCCTGCAGCTGGTCCTGGTGTATCCTTTTCTCCCTACGTACTCACAGGGCTTCCGAAACCCTCCACCCCCATCTCTGCTCCCTTTGCCCACTTAGACTGATATTAGCCAATGATCCACGAGGGAGGGAGTCACAATTTGTACAATAACTTCTTAATAAAAATAAATTACGGGCTGGAGAGATGGCTCAGCGGGTAAGAGCACCAACTGCTCTTCCAAAGGTCCTGAGTTCAAATCCCAGCAACCACATGGTGGCTCACAACCACCCATAATGAGATCTGACGTCCTCTCTGGTGTATCTGAAGACAGCTACAGTGTACTTAATTATAATAATAAATAAATCTTTAAAAAAATAAATTACATGACTACAAGCTTATTACTTAATGTTATGTACATTTTGCCCAACAAGTAATCCGAAGTAATTTTCAACTTTCTAAACTGAAAATTTTAACTGAAAAAATATAGAAAACTTTCATTGAAAAACAATTTTCCCATTATCCAACTTAGCCCTTTATAAACTTTACAACACTCTCCACATTCTATCCTTGTGGAACATATGTATACAAGTGTACAAAATGACTAGTACTAGCCCAACACTCCTCATATAATTAACTCGCTATTTACTAGCTCTTGAGGACTTGACACTAATATGAATATGAGACAAAAAAGCATGTACTAATCCTTGCACACACCCCCAAAATATATCAGAAAACATACTATATGTTGTTAACTTTAACTTATATTAACATGTAATATGTATGTGGAATATACAAATTATCTTATTCCTCTTACAGCTTCAAGTACTCTAAAATCTTATGTTCCTACTATTATGTATCAAGCCTCCCTAGTTTTAGGAATATTTAGACTGGTTCTAGTATAAGAATAAAGCTAGGGCTGAAGAGATGGCTCAGTGGTTAAGAGCACTGACTGCTCTTCCAGAGGTCCTGAGTTCAATTCCCGGCACCCACATGGTGGCTCACAACCATACGTAATGGGATCTGGTGCCCTCTTCTGATGTGTCTGAAGACAGCTATAGTGTACTCATAAAAATAAAATAATAAATCTTAGAGAAAGAACGAAAGAAAGGAAGAGGGAAAACACTATAAAAGAGGAAAAAGAATAAAGCTGTAGCTAAGAGTGTAGCTTGATAACTCCCTCAAAACAAACAAAAACCACAACAGGGTGCATGTAGCCCCAGCATCCTGGTACTTAAGAAGTACAAGTGGGAGGATTGCTTCAAAAACAGCCTGGGCTACAAAATAAGGCTTTGTCTTTCATAACCCAAAACCTAGGAGGAATGTAGGAAAGCAGAAAGAGGGAAAAGGAAAGAGAGGAACTAAAAAGAATGAAGGAAAAGAAAGGAAAGAAGTAAACAAACTTACAATGATCATCTGTCTTTGCAGATATGTGCATGCATATACAAGATAAACTAAGACTGCTTTATCTTTAAATACAGAGTCCTAAGTAGTACAGCCTCTACTAATCAGATAGCATGTCTGACATGAAGGCAGCATATAAAGATTAGTGATAGCATGGTTAATTTTATGGTTTGGGTAATATTTAAATTATACACTTAAATTAGTAAGTATTCTATATATAACATACTATTACACATGAAAGGTGCCTCAGTGGTAGAGCCATGTCAAAGCTGTGAACTTGATCCCCAAAGACAAATAAACAAACTTTATAAATAAAGTAATTAAAATTATAAAATACTGATGAACAACATTTAATACACACAAACCCAGAAAAGTCTCTTATGTTTATGCATTGAAAAAATAGTATTGTTAAAACATCTGTTACTCAAAGCAGCTTACAAATTCATCCATCAGAAGAATGATTATGAAAAAAAAAAGCAAAAAAATAAAACCCCAAAAACATAGTCAGCCGTGGTGAGGATGCAGAGGAAAACTAACGTATGCATGTGTGCCAGCAATGTGCACTAGTACCAACATCTGGAAAGGGGTGAACAAATAATGTAAAGACTCAGGATCCAAACATCCCACTTCTGGGCACGTACATATCCAGAGGAAATGAAAGCAGCAGCATCAATGCATCTGTGCAGTCTATGCTTACTGCATCACTACTCACCACAGCCAAGAGTCAGACTCAAAGGCAGTATCTATCAGCAGATAAACGGACAGAGAATGTGCTGCATATTCCTAACATGCATGGTTCAATGACAGTCATGAAAAAAATGAATGGAACTCGAAAGGATATTAACTGACAAGTGGGGCTGGAGAAAGGGCTCAACAGCTATAGGCATTTGCTACTCCTATAGAACACGCAAGTTTAGTTCCTAGCAGTTCCAGGGCTTCTTCAGACTTCTGTGGACACCAGGCATGCACATGGTACACATACAAGCAGATAAAACACTCATACACATAAAATAAAGTACAAAAACCTGAGAAAGACTAAACACTCATGCAAATGCAGTGGCTAGAAAGCTGATTTCAAAGAAGAGAGTGAAATAGTAAAATCACCAGAAGCTAGGGGGCAAGAGGAATACAGACAAGCTGAGAGCCAAAAGTGGAACAGACTAGAGAGATGACGCAGTGGCTAAAGTGCTTGCTGCCCAGGCATGAAGACATGAGTTCACAAGCCCTGGGGCTTGCTAATTAGCCAGTCGAGGCAAAATGGTGAGCTCCCAGTTCAGTGACTCTGTAGTGTGATAATAGAAGATATTCAATGTCAACCTCTGACATCTATACACACATATAAAACACACACAGGTATAACACCACACACACACACACACACACACACACACACACACACCCTAGTTGATTAAAGTAATCAATTCTAGTGAAAAAATATCTTTAAAAGTATTTCTGATACTCTTGAAAATTAAGATGTTGACAATTTTGTCCATAGTGTTAAATAAATGCCTTAATGAGCTCAACTGAGTTAAATATCAATGAGGTTAAAACCTACTATAATTCTAAACTAAGATTTCATGTTAGTGTGTAAGCTTTGGAGCTCAATAATTTATAGATGTAGCTACATCAAGTTAACATTTAGGAAATGAATTTGTTATTTATCTATTTCATTTACTACAGTGCCAGAAATTAAACACAAAGACTTACATATGCTAGGTAGTATCTCCTTTTAAAATGAGAAAATTCAAGGCTCAGAAACAAGTTAAAAGTCTTACCAACTAAAGTCTAGGTCAGAATACCACCTATTAAGAAAATTTTTATAGCCAAGTGTAGTGGCACAAACCTTCAATCCCAGCACTCGGGGAAGCAGAGACAGGAGGACCTCTGTGAATTCAGGCCAACTCAGTCTACACAGTAAGCTCCAGGATAGCCTGGACTACGTAGAGAGCCTGTCTCAAACAAATAAATATATCAATACTTTTATGTCTGTTATTCTAAAGCCTTATACTATTCAGAGCCCCACAACTTGAGCAGCATATGGCAACCTTAGAATTCACGAGAAAAGAGTAACTTAGAAAAATGAAAGATGAATTTATAGAAAAATCTGTGAGAGATATGAAGAGAGATTACTAAAGAAAGTCAGTCTGTTGGTGCAGGTGTGCAACTAGCTACTTAGGAGGACAATAGAGGTTGCAAGTTCAAGGCCAGGAGGCAATTAGTGAGTCCTTGTTTTAAAATAAGAAAAAAAGAAGAGAAAAGAAAAAAAAGGGAAAAAACGGACTGAAGCTATTGCAGCTCAGTGGCATAGTGCTTGTTAAGCAGTGCAGGCCCTGGGCTCAATCCTCAGTAGGTAGAAGGAAGGAAGGAAGGAAGGAAGGAAGGAAGGAAGGAAGGGAGGGAGGGAGGGATAGAGGAAGGTTGGTTTTAAATATATAAAAAAATTTCATCGGTCAGTGAACAAATACTTAAAAAGTATAAAATTTTATACTCTGTAACAATAACTTGTATAAATGAGCAAAATTATGAAAAGCAAGTAAACAGATTTCTTTTCCTAGACAAGAATTTTATTATCCAGTACATTTACATATTTTAAGGAACACTTGATGTGGTTCTATTAAATACAAAGTACATTAAAGACAGAAACATTAATTCTGATATCTATGTTGAAGAAAACCACTGTTGGCACACACAAGCTAAGAAAAGTGTTACTACATCAGTATTTGGAAAACTAAAAATGTGAACAACTATCCATCACCAGGGTAATAAAATGGATCACACTAACCCAAAGGAACAATGTATAACCTTTCAAAGAAACAAATGTTAACTCTAGATATCGACACAGATCACAAAAATATATCCTGACTGAAAAACAAGCTGCAAATAATTCATGCATTATGGTAGCCATAGTACACAGTAAAAACAATAAACAAACAAAGCTACACCTGGCAAAGTGTGCTTTCTACAGACATGTATTTTTCTAAATAGACTACATATGCACAGAGGTTACATTTTCTAAATAGACTACTCATGCAAACACATTAAACTGCTTACTCTGGAACAGAGAAGACAGAGCTAAGACTAGAAGTCATTGTAAAATGCTATTTTAGGGCTGGTGAGATGGTTCAGTGGTTAAGAGCACAGACTGCTCTTCCGAGGATCTTGAGTTCAAATCCCAGCAACCACGTGGTGGCTCACAACCATCTGTAATGAGATCTGACGCCCTCTTCTGTTGTGTCTGAAGACAGCTACAGTATACTTACATATAAAAATGAATAAATCTTTGGGCTGGAATGAGCGGGGCCAGAGCAGAGGTCCTGAGTTCAGTTCCCAGCAACCACATGATAGCTCACAACCACCTGTACAGCTACTGTGTACTCATATACATAAAATAAACAAATAAGTCTTTGGAAAAAAAATGCAGAGAAGTGTGTTCAAGCTGGAGCCTGTATGGCCATATGTGGCCCAATATCGCTAAAGCTCCACTGCAACACACAAAAGTAACCTTATTTAAAATATTGTGCAGTATTCTTTCTCTGCTCAATCATGAATTTACAGATGACAACATGGCCAAGCGAACCAACAGGTTAGCTACCCCTATTAGTTTATCTATAAAGCATCCAGGTAGGTATGTATACACTTAAAATTAAATGCAAAATTGTCAACAGAGAGACCAACATGGCTGTGATATTCTACCTCTCAAAAGAAAACTTTCTTTACTCACCCATTATCTCCAGATTACAAAATATGTTCACAACTGTAGGCAATTGTTACTGTAAGACTATATATTTTAAAAATGTTTTCTTTTAGTATAAGAAAAAAATACCATCTCAATAATGACCAAGAATGAACTAAATTAGATTGCAAGACTGTGCTGGTTAATTTTATGTCAACTTGATACACACTGTTGTCATCTGAGGAGAGAACCTTGGTTGAGAAAATGTCTCTAGAAAATCTGACTGTAGGCACGCCTGTGGGGCATGTTCTTAATTAGTGATTGGTGGAAGAGTACCCAGCCCACTGTGGGTGGTGCCATCCCAGGGCTGGTGGTCCTGGGTACCTTAAGGAATCAGGCTAAGGAAGCCATGAGTAGCAAGTCAGTAAGTAGGCCTCCATGGCCTCTGCATCCCGCCTCCAGGTTCCTGCCCTGCCTTCCTGACGATGAGCTGTGATATGGAATCATAAGCTAAATACCCCTTTCTTCCCCAGGCTGCTTTCTTTGGCTGTGGTATTTGATCATAGGGTGGTTAGTAACCCTAACTAAGACAAAAAAACTCTTTTAAATGTAGTATTGTTGGAATTAATTTTCAAAACTTAAAGTTAATTTGCAAGAGTTAAATGATGTTTCACAATGCGAATAAGACAAAGCCCCTGTCCCTGGGCTGTTCATGGCTGATGGGCAGAGTCATCAGTCCTCAGCTGTATGCTCAACTGCTGAGCCCGCTGCGCTGTGCTACAGGGGATAGTCCACAGCCGTGGGCACACAGCTGGCCCTGGTTGAAACTCAGTGGGTAACAAAACAAAAATACAGAAAAGCACTTGTAGAGAGGAACAGATTTTGAGAAGGATGAGAGGGAAATACAAGAGGGCCACATGTATTATACACATGCATTAAGTTGTTAATATATTTACTTAATAATCAAGCATCTAAGTGTGAGCTTGTTGGGAAGGTCTCAAAAAGAGACAAGAGAAGCATGATGGGGGTGGCAGGGTGGGAAAAATGTCAAAGAAGAACAATTCTAAAAGCTTTTAAACACTGCGGGGTAGGGAAAACACAAATCCCTAGTTTCCCCGAGTCTCAGTGACTCTTGTAAAGCAGCTGGGATGCTCTGCCTACGGATACGAGCAGATACCTGCTGATTCGAGCAGGGTGAGATCTGTGTGGGTATCTTTATGTTTACTTATCATCAATTTCTCAAAATAAGCATATTTGAATTCTTACCTAAAGAGCATAAAAACTGTAGCAGGCATCAAGAATATTTCATTACAAGCGATGAATTTCAGAATATTTTGTTGGTTAGTACTTAATTTATCCAAGACAGATCTCAACAGAGGTAAACTATTTGAACCCTTTGCCTAAAACAAAAGAAAACAAGCATTAGAAGTAACAAGGCATGTCTAACAACTCAATTAGTCACCCTAGTACCAAAATATGTGGATGCCTGCTAATGTGGCATTGCAGTTAAATACAACACAGACTCATCTTCTATACATTAACCTATCTCTACATCACTCACACCCTAGTGCAACACAAAAGCTATGCTGTGGTCTCACTGTACCGTTTAGCGAATGCCAAGAGAAGCCTGTTCAGTACAGACACTATTTTTTGACAAATACTTGACTTATGGTTGGTCAAATTAAAGAACTAATGAACACCAAAGGCTAACTGTCAATAGCATACTTCACAGGTAATACAACCAAAGGCCAATTACTTCAAAGTAACTTTAAGAACTTGCTCGTTGTAGTACCCTGTTTTAATCTATGTCTCTTAAAAGAACCCAAACACGTCAACACATTTTGTCATTCTTACTTTATTTCCCGCAGAAAACTCTAATTCCACCCTCCCCACAAAAAACAGTAGTTACTTCTCCCCAGTTGTAACAAAAATCTGACTGTCCAGCAATCCCTGTGACCCTCGGATAACTAACACCAGATTCTGCAATCCTTAGAGCTCCTGTGGCTAGAGAAATAAAGAAGTATAATAAACCCGCAGATTCGGGCCAGGCATGGTAGTGACCATCTTCCTCCCCAGCACTGAGGAGGCAGACGCACGTGGATCTCTGAGAGTCAGGGCTAGTCTGACTACATAGTGTTCCAGGCCAGCCAAGGATTCTTTATAAAGAGACTGCCTCAAAAAAATAAACTAAAATTCAAGAAAACAACCTCCCCCCCTTTTTTTGTTTTTTCCAGACAGGGTTTCTCTGTGTAGCCCTGGCTGTCCTGGAACTCACTCTGTAGACCAGGCTGGCCTCGAACTCAGAAATCCACCTGCCTCTGCCTCCCAAGTGCACCACCACTGCCCTGCAGGAAACCAACTCTTAAAGGTACTATCCAGACACTCCCCATGGTTCTACTGATGCGATAACTTAGTGTGACAGTGAAGATCTCTGCCAACTCATCAAACTTAACACATTTAGCGCAGATATGTATTTCAAACTTCAGGGAACTGGAAGACAATTTTAAGAATAATCCTTTCTCCGGGCGGTGGTGGCACACACCTTTAATCCCAGCACTCGGGAGGCAGAGGCAGGTGGATTTCTGAGTTCGAGGCCAGCCTGGTCTACAGAGTGAGTTCCAGGACAGCCAGAGCTATACAGAGAAACCCTGTCTCGGGGAAAAAAAAAAAAAAAAGGAAAAAAAAAAAAAAAAAAGAAAAATCCTTTCTCTACAAAATAATGCTATTTCAACCATACAATCTTCAAATCTAAAAAAATTTATAAAAGTATGTGGAGAATATAGGGACTTTGGATAAACTGTCTGAAACTCAAACTCATACCAACTATCTACAATCTACAAGCCAAAGAGACAACAGTTTACTTACATCCAGGACCTTCTTAGTGTATGTGGCAGCGTGAAGCAAAGAAAATAACAAGACTGGAAAAATACTCACTGGAGAAAGCAATTAAGGAAAGCCTTCACATCACCAAGCACTGAGCACTGCACACACACACACACACAAACACATATGGCTATGAATTATGTGCAAAGTAGATCTGAAGCAACACTTGACTGTGAGTTTAGTGGAATGGCTTTTCTTTCATTCTTGAATCAAATGAAGTCTTACAACCTAGAAGGAAGTAACATCCTTTCTAAATCTTTCCATCTGTTTGGAAAGTCAAAATCGTTTTTAATAAAGCACCACAAATATCTCCTAAATAAAACTAAACTGCAGACCACTCCAAACGATTGAATACAGTTTTTAGCCCACAATGGCCATTTTGGGGTTTTTGGATTTATTACTTTTAATTGTGTGTGCCTGCATGAGTTTACGTTCACCACACACATGCAGTACCCTAGGAGGCCAGTACTGGATCCTTTGGAACTGGAATTATAGGCATTTGAACCAAACCTGGATCTTCTGCAGGGGCGGAAACCATCTCTCCTGTGCACCAATTTGATTTTAATCACAGTCTTCTACAGTGCTTTTATGAATCTATACTCTTGACGAAAGTTAATGACTTAAGTCCCATTACTTTGAGAAACTATACTTTAAAAAAAAAATCTGAATTTTTACAAAAAAAAAAGACATTTAAGTTTGCATAAAATCTACCACAGGTCCTATCAAGTTAATTACAGTAAGCAAGGAATTTTTATATTAAGTCCAATGGTATGGCCTTATACTGTGGGTAAATACACAATTTTTATTCAGCTTTTCAAAAGAAAAAAATGGAAACAGATCCCCTCCAATTTTTGCTAATGAATAATAAAAATACTAGCCTTAAGATGTTCTCTATAGGGCTGGAGAGATGGCTCAGAGGTTAAGAGCACTGGCTACTTACTCTTCCAGAGGTCCTGAGCTCAATTCCCAGCAACTACATGGTGGCTCATAATCATCTTTAATGAGATTTGGTGCCCTCTTCTGGCCTGCAGGAATACATGCAGGCAGGATACTGTATACAATAATTTTTTTTTTCTATCTAGGTAAAGGTATGGCATGGATGGAAATTACTAAGTGCTAATAATCAGAGTATCAAATTCATTTTAACCTTAACTTACTTAGCACCCCAAAACTCATTCCAAGCACCACTGAGCATCTCTGCCCAAATTTAGAAGAATCTAAATCTTCCTCTGTAGCCTAAGCCAGCCTCAAACTCTCCCTCCTCCTTGTTGAAGCCTCCTAGGTGCTGGGAGTACAGGTGTACACCACCATGTTTGGCTCCAGTTTAAAGCTTTTTAGTGACTCAGACTCCTTTAAAACTTGAAAACTATAAATTTCTCCCTTTTAAGGCCTATGTGAAACTCTGCTGAAGCTTAAATAATTCAGCTTAAACTCTGACTCCTGCAGACCTGAAGCCTGATTCAGTAACAGGCAATGCCAAAATATAACTGTCAGCTGGGAGCCAAGATCCTCGGGTTCCTGTCCTGGCTCTCACAAACTTCATCTTCCTAGGCGGAGTTTCGTCCTCTGTCACATGGTTACCCAGCGATCAAGGAGATTTGTATGAGGAATTTATCCCTAATTGTCCAAAGTTCACATATCTTTATACAACATTCATCTTAGCTTTTGATGTCACTTTTTTTTCTCCTCTAATTTTTGGCTTTTGAGACAGGATCTCATGGAAGCCCAGACTAACCTTGATTTTCCAAGTGCTAAGATTTCATGCCTGGTTCAATGTCACATTTAATTTATTTAGAAAAGATAAGGGGTGAAAAGCTACTGTTTTATTCTTAAGTGCCAGTCACTGACAGAGCAAGGACAATATACCACGTTAAGAACAAAGGCCCAAGTACGTGTGTAGGATTACTTTGGTCCACTTTTGCATGCTGCCGTAATTCCCCATTTCTTTATGAATTTGATTACATTCTTACTACTCACTAGCTTATGTTCTTGCCACCACTCAGTACTTCCTAAGAATTAACTTGCTGGGTGAACTTATGTTTTTTTGTTTGTTTTTTGAGACAAGGTCTCACTATAAAACCCTGGCTGGACTAAAACTAGTTATGTAAATTAGGCTGGTTTTGAGCCTACCTGTGCCTCCCAGGACTACAGAACTTGGCTTATGTCCTTTCTGTTTTACGTATAGCAGACTACTTTATTTATTTTAATAAGTCATTTCTGGATTAATTTTTGCCCCTAGTTCATCCGGAGCTGAGTGAGCCAAAGATCTTTTCTTTTTTTAAGTAACACATCTGTAGGACTGAAGATATAGGGATTAAGACCACTGGCTGCTGCTACAGAGGACCTGAGTTGGACTCCCACCATCCACACAGTAGTTCACAACTACCTCAACTTCACTTGTAGAGGTTTTAACATCTTCTTCTGGTCTGCATAGACATCAA